>JAJKFJ010024477.1:0-14179 GCA_027382625.1 Tetmemena sp. SeJ-2015 | reverse complement strand
ATAGCAATGGAGTGATCTTCTTTATCGCACCCTCCGTATATGCGCACTCTCTCATCAGAAACATTCTGCAAGCATGATGCGCCTTCTTAAAGGTAAGTGTTATCATTTCAGAATACATGTATACATACAATTCTCTAAGATGCGCACTCCCCTGATAGATGCATATAGTGAGTTCCTTTGCAGCAGGTGATATTTGTAGAGTTACAATTTTCGGATACTGATCGCACTTTTCAGTAATTGCACCTTTTCTCTTACACTCCAGTACTTACTAGTGCGATCAAAAGCTCAACTTGATGAGCTTTTTCTTGCGCATATTGCACACATAAAGCGCACTCAATCATCATACGATATCGATGAGAAAATGCTTCCGCAAAGTTTTCCACTCTACATATTATATCATATAAACGATTCACATCAAATGATATAGATGTAGCATGATGATATATAGAGTTCATATAGCAAGGTAAGTAGTAAAATTATCCTAACTTTGCGGGGCGATGTGCTATGAAAGAAGTGCAAAAGTGAAAACGAGAGAGCAATCAAAGACGCACCTGCAGAGGATCTTGCGCACTCATTACGAGAACGAACAACAGAGACACAGTCATCCCAAGTTTTAGTATTATCTATATGCATGTTCATCAATAGATATTGTATTGCTTGAACATAAGTGATATAAAGGAATATTAATATGATGAGCAGTTATGTTTTTCCTCGCAAATTTTAAAATAATTTTCTGTTCTTTAATATCGCAGGTTATCTTATTGACTCGAACAATCTGCTTTTTTTTAAATATATTTTTAAAGAACTATGACAAATTTATCCAACTTGGTTATATTACTCCAGGTCTAATAAATTATAGTTTATTATATAATTAAAATTCATTATTCGTGAAAATAAAATGTGGAAATTGTAAAATGGTAAAATTTATAAAATAAATATTACTAATGATACTAAAATGAAAATTAACAATTAACAAATTACCTATATTTAAAATTCTAAATTAAATTAATTGCCATCAACTGAGATAATAATTTAGAAGGAGTCATTGAATATAAGACGATAATTTATAAATCAAGATTATTTTATCAACTGGTCATTAGAGATTGGCAGGTTTAGATATGTCTTGTGGTTTATAATTTTATAGAACTTCATCTAAAGTTTTAATAAATTCTCATAAAAATATCTTTATTTAAACCATAAAAATCAATCTAAAATCATTGACTGACTGTCACTATTATATGCGAGATAGATTTCTGTAACAGAGTCTTATGTTAATCAACCGTAGTTCTCTGTAATGTATCACTTTGTGAGATGTAATTTTATAAAAATAGCCAATGAGTTAAAATAAAAGAAGTTCTAAAGAAGGGGCATTGCAAGTATATTGGTATAGAGGTGATTATGAAATGGCTTCGAAGTAAATCATTAGTGTGGTTAGAACCCATTATTGAGGGCCACATGTATAACAAAATTACCCATGCCAGGAAGATTGCATATTCCTAGAGAGCAGAAACAGACATCAGAAAGTATGATATTGGTCGCTATTTCTGTTTTTCTTGAGGAAAGCAGAGTGAGAGAATGTCTGCTCACAAGTTGAGCAAGGATAGCGACCGTCCACTTTCTAATGCTTCATATAGATCTTAGGTTTGTCAGCTGAGTGGACTTACTTGATGTGCCGCTTGAGGCTCTGAGGATATTCGAACTGTCGTTGACATTACTTGCATTCAAAAAGTTTCTTCTTTTCAGATTTCTATTTGCTCGAGACTTGGAGGATGATTAGAATGTTAAATTTTTCGTACTTAAATAATAAAGATGATTTAACTGGCAATAGATTCATAAATTTTATTTTAAATTTAAGTTTTAAATTAGTATTCTTCAAATTTCCTTATTATTACATACAAATTTGAGGTAAAGTTAAAAAATTACGTTATTGTAAAAAATAAATAGAGAAACATTATATTAAAAATCTGTCAAGTAAGAAAGTAGCACGAATACCCCTAGCTACTTGCTCTGATTGCGTTGAATTATCAGTTCATTCATTAGTCAATATTAATACTACCGCAATTGCTGGCTGTTTAAGCTTATATGTTTATTTTTTTTATTTATTTAGATATTAAAATATTCAATAATTTCGAGAAATTAAAAATATCGAATATATAATCTATAAAGTTATTTTTATTTCTTTATATAATAATATATTTTTATTTTAAGCAACTCATAATCTAATATAGCCTCAAAATATGTATTTGGTTACGTAGTAGCTAACTTAATCTTTTCATTATTTAAAATGCTATTTTAATATGAATCAAATGCTATTTGGTTTTCAAAATTTAATTTTAAATCATCATTTAACTGTAAAAATTTCAAAAGCTCTTCATTTAATAATTTATATCAAGTTATTTCTTTTAAAAAATAATTCCAAATTTTCAACAGTGAGTGGGAATTTATTTTAAATTTATGAGGAGTTATTTTTTTAATTTATTATATTTTTATTTTATAATTTATTCAAGTGTTCTTAAATATTGAATTTATTACTATATTAATCTGTGCCCTTCGCTTTCGCAGAATTTGCTACTTTTTTATTTTCAATATAATTTCAGTCCATTTTATTTGCAAATGGCAATCATGGCCTAACAGTGACTTATTTATTGGAGTTTATTTTCAGAGTAGTTTCGAGTAAAAATTAAGTATTGGTTATCTTTTAACATAGTCAGCTTGGCGAGGGTTAGAGATCAGCCGGCCTTTACTCATTGTCTTTTTCGCACAGCGATTATTTCCCTAGATGTATCTTATTTAGTAATCCGTCGGTGAATAGTGGGGAGTGTTTAATTAAAGGGTGCATAGATTGTGGTGATCACTAAAGCTGTGGGAGAAGAACACTACTCCCCAGTTTTATCTTCTGACCCTAGATCAATGATCCTCTCTAGGAGGATAGTAGGGCCAACAAGGAGTAAAGATCGTGGTTAAAATCACTAAGAGAAAAGAAGGAAGATTCAAAGATTAGTTTGTTACTGATTTGACGTATCTTGCGGAGATATATTTCAGGCTAGACCACTCGCATTATTATTAACTATGTAAATTGAACGTTTCACTTAACACCATGGAGTGTCTTACCAGAAGGTCTTGGTCATATTCCGCCTCTAAGACTAACCAGCTGCAGAAAAAGAATTTTTGGGCTTAGAATTGTCCAGTCAGAGTCAAGGAGCACAAAAAGGTTGATAACGAGGGTGTGTTTTGTTCGAGTCCACTGAATTCCTCATTCCTAATGTAGGTGGCTCACCAACTAGTGACGTGATGGGCTGCTACATGTCTCCAGATGTGGTTATTCTAGTTATGCACGTGCTATATTTATACCATTACGGGCTCTCGTTAATTACGTTTAAATTCTTAAATGATATCTTGGTAGCATCAGCAAAAAGCAAATTTTTATTTTGCCAATCTGATTTGCTTAAAATTTGGAAACTAGCTTACACCGAATATCAAACTCAATACCAACTGCTGTCTTGTTTTATTGAGTTATTTTTGTATAGATCCTATCTATTTAGTTTAAATAGTTAGCGAAATGCGTTATTCACTTGCTTGTTTGTTTCTTTTTATTAAATTTGTTCTCAAAGCATCTTAACGAATTTCCCTTAGATTTTTCCACAAACGATACTACTTCCACCTGTTATTCGCTTTTTACTAAGAAATGTGAATCACCTCTCCTTTTTGCCTTTTGAATTAGGAAATGAGCACTTGGAATTTGTATGTTTTTAGCAAAGAAATATTAATAATAAAATAACTATTAAAATTAAGTTATTTCAATAAATAAGTTTGATATTAAAACAGTAATTTTAAATCAAATTTTAAACGTGTTACAGTTAAATGTTGACTTAATATAAAATTTTGAATAATTAATAGGACTTGCTTAATATTATACATTAGTTTAACTGACACTGCAAAATACGAAGCTTATTATAGCATAGCTAAAGTTAAAATTTTAATATTTTAGTTATTAATTTATAAATACTGTTTACAGATAAAGACAGATATTTTAATTTTCATATTATTATTGTAGAATAATTAATTTTTTTAGTGATAGGAAAGGTTTCATCAATTAGAGTCCTGACTTTCTCTTTCTATATCATTTTAAGGTAATGTAACAATTTTGATGAAAAAAGGAATAATTTTACTTCTTGCTTTTTAAAATAAGAATTTGGTAATATTTAGGCAAAAAATATTATGTCATCTAAGTGGAATAAGAAATCTTTCTGGAATTGTATTCAAGCTCCAGTTTGAGAATTAAAATCATTTTTAATTCTATAATATTAAGATATGAGCAATGATTTCGCAAATTGGAAAAGCATAAACAATTTTTAAAAAGTCAAGGATATGGGAATTAATAAAAATAAATCATTACAAAAGGAATCAAAGAAAAACTCGCACCAGAATTTTTTCAAGAAAAAAGTAAATGAAAAGAAAAAATTCAAAGTGAGAAAATAACTAAAATCAAATTAAAATCTTAAAATGGAACAGTTTTTTATCTAGCTGACCCTTGATCCTTCTGATTAAATTTTTATTCTAATAGTTTCAAGGTCCATCCACCACCATAGGCGCGCACTCATCTGATTAAAAACAACTTAAAAAAGGAAATCAAAATTTTGCTTCACCCATTTTTCATTCATTAAGATATTAAGATTAAAGTTTTTGAAATTGAAAACTAAATATGAATTCGCTTTCTTAATTCGCAAGTATTTTCACTTTGCTTTTAAAAGGTTGAGTGAGTGGTGAATGGACCTAGAAATTATTAAAATAAAAATTTAATCAGAAGGCCGAAGAGTAATATGGAAAAAAAGTTCCATTTTTAGAATTTTAATTCGATTTAATTTATTATCTCTTTTTGAATTTTTCCATTTTAATTTCTTTTTTTCTTGAATCAATAGTTTTGTGAGTTTTTCCTTAATTCCTTTCTGTTATGATTTATATTTTATTAATTCTCATGTCCTTAACTTAAAAGAATGTTTAAACATTTACAATTTTTGAAATCTATGCTCATATCTTAATATCTGATAAGAACTGAAATTAAAATACTTAAATTATTTAATTAATAATCACATCTTAATTTAAAATTAGATTATATTTTATAGATAGAGTAGATAGAAATCATTTACTAATTAAATTTGAAATGAAGATTGCCGATTGTTATTTTTTTTAAAATAAAAATTAAAATTTTGCACTTTAATAATAAATTAAAAACAAGATATTTGATGGTATTTTTTCTTATTTTCAATACTGCCTTGGAGCGGTTGTCAATAAATCAGTAGTAGACATCTATATATCTCATGAAATAACAGATGTTGATGGTACACCTTTAAGTAGATCTTTTTTGAAGCTTACTCCAACAAATTATTTGTCTAATACATAAGCAACAAAAAATTTTCTGATGACTTTAATTTTATTTATGATGAAGAAATTCGTATTTACTGGTTATACTGATAGTTTAACATTCTAAGTTCAATAAGTAACATACTTAAAACAAATTGGATGCTTTAATTTTACTCTGCTTTTAATGGATCGAGACTATTTTTTAGTGGAATATTTAAAAGCTCATAGATTTACAAAAAAGGTTTCATGTCTTCTTTCGGAGACCCTAATTAAATTTTGAATTCTAAGATTTAAATACTAATTACTAAAGCTATTCGATTGGAGATATCCATTTAATTAATCTAATTTGTGTATTTATAAATTAATATTTATTAAACCTAATTTTAAGAATTATGAATTGGAATTTATGCGATTGTAAATATGATTAATAACATTACTATTTGTATTTTTTAATTTGAGATTTCAGTGAGACTGTGACACAAGACTATTTATTCACAAGAATCACATCTTCAAGCAGTTTAACGACAGATAATAATGCTGTATCTGCTTAAGATGGTAATCACATCTATAGTTGGTTGTATACTGATGTTTTCAACTACATAAATTCTTTCTAAAAAGATGGAATAGATAATTATTTTGTTTTAAATGTGAGATAACACAGGTTATGAATATTATTTGCCAAATCACAATAGGATTTTAATCTAGAGATAGTATATAATTTTTTTAAAATTAAATTAACATTTGTTTTTAAATAAAAATAATCAAATAACTTTTTTGGGTTAAATTTTCTAATCTTTATTTTTCAATTACAGAGTAAGCTTAAGTTAAATGAAAACTCGATGAGTTTATTTTCGGAGTAAATTTAATTTTAAGATTCCTTTTTTTAAACTATTCTAATCATTATTTATTTGAGCTGTTACCATTAATTCATGTTTTGGTTTCTTTTCTAAACACATTACATTAAAAATCTAATTATCTTATTTTATTTTAGAAATTAAAATAATAAATGTAGAATTTAAAAGGATCTATCACTCTACATAAGACTCAGCTGTTTTTTAAGAAAGTCCTTAATACAATAAAACAGTTTGTTTCATAGGAAATTAAAATATATTTATATAAGGGGATCCATGCTAAGTTTATGTAGGAGTATTGACACTCCCTAATTGTGATGAAGGAAATTATAAATCAAATTTATTAAGTTTAAAGGAATAAGCAGCATTTTTAAGAGCGTGCAGTTTAAAACAGGAACTACTTGCCCCAATGAAATATTGAGTTTGCAAGATTATTATATTTTAATTCAACCTCTATTTAAGGAATTTCTCTTTTAATGCCATATAACCTGACCTTGACTTTCACTCCTTCTTATTTTTATATTTCTAATAGCTTAAAGAACAACTATTCTAAAACAAATAAAAGTTTTATTATTAAATTAGCCATCAAATTTTAAAAAGTTACAAAAGGGTAAAAAAGATAGAGAGGCGTTAATTAACGATGTTCCTATTGAACTTTTACGACATTAAGCCTTCTGCTTCTTATTTAAAGGGAATTGTGAAAGGTTGGACTCACACATCCTCACTCTCACTTTTTAATCACTAAGAGATAAATATTCAAATGATAGACTTGAAAGGGAAAATAGTTACTCTTGCTTTCTTTGAAATTAAAATGTTTTAGGCTTTGCATTCTAGTAATCAATAAAAAGGAAGTTGTAAACCCAAATTATTTTATCAGAAAGTTTCACTCCTGGGATATAAAACGATTCGCAGCACTCAACCCATTAGTTCCCTTTAAGTTATTCTACTCTTTATAAAATCAAAAATGATATCCAAAATTATTAATTTAGGGCGTTTTTTATTTGAATTTGTAATTATGGTTTGAACGGATTTTTTATTATAACTTAACAAATTCCAGGTTTTTCTAATACATGACTCTATTACTCATTTGAGAGGGTTAAATCAACTTCACATTCTCTCATACTAATGATAAAATTTTTTTAAAAAAAAAAACATATCATATTAAGAAAGAATAGGCCGTTAAACTATGATTTAAAAAATAAATCATTGCAATTAAAGCAATATTAATTGTTACGAATTTATTTTGCGTTTCTATAATAATTGACTTACACATTGATTGATTCTTGCATCGTTTAATCAGTATATAACATGGCTGGCTATTATTAAAACTCCTCTACAGTGAACGTCCCATTTTCATTGAAAGTTTGGAACAAATGTACTTACATGAATCTCAATCACTATCCTATTTATCAATTCAACCGAGATATAGTTGATTCAATAGACTACAAAATTAATTATTTTATTAATTGGTGAAGGCAAGAAGTATACAAATTTCCCCATTATTCTTACTAGCTATAAAAACTGCAATACATCTATAGCTTAAATAATTTAAAATAATAGATACTCCTTCTATAATTTATTTCTCTAATATTTGGCTAGTAGAAATTAGTTACTCGAACTAAGATAAATTCCCTGGACTAGTTTGGGCTGAGTAAGATTCATTAAAAGTGAAATGGTTCTTAGTATTTTACACGAATATTATTTTTAAATATATTCTAATAAGAAGTCATATATGGGAGACTATATTGCCAAAATAAAAGTTACTTTTTCGTAGTATAATAGAACCCCTGGAAAAAATAAAAAAAGGTTATTAAGTTGTGTATATCTAATTTCTTTATTTATGAGAGAAAATTATTTTAAAAAAATCTCAAGGTTAAAGAATCGCAGTTGACATCATTTGGTCTAAAATAGAAGCAATTAACATTTAGCATTCCAAAATACAAGAATGATGCTACTGCTGCAACTATGAAACAATCAGTCTCAAAATATAATTATTTCTTACTCGCTTAAAAACAGAAGAGGTATAAATCTGTTAAATTATTTGCTAAAGAGTTAGATGATCATAGAAATATCAAAGATTATGAAATTTCCCATCCCCATTGTTACAAACAGACTTAAAGAGTGAATAAAAGATTGATTACCTTATTTGACACTAGCAATGGCTAAAAGGCTATCATAAACTTATTCATCTTTTTAGAACTTAGCTTACAGCCGAAAGATAATAAAACAAGGATTATTTTACCTCGGGTACTTAAGCTAGGCAAGAATATTGAGAAATAGCTGGTTAATCGCCAAAGCCTTGAAATTTTTATAGGATATCAAGAGTTATAGATTTAACTTCATTTTTTATTATCAAATTATTTGATAATATGTCTAATCTACAAATAAGTAAAATTCATTCGTAAAAAAATAGATGATTGGTTTATAGTTGCAATCAAACTTGAATGTGATATGAAGCTAAAGGAATACTACTAGTGTGAAATTTTAGTTTTTCTTCAAATTAATTCTTAACAATACATTTTAATATAGACAGAACCTTTGAAATATTGAGAGAATATGAGATAGAAATCAAAGTTCCCTTTATTTAGAGTTAAGATTTAAAAAAATTTAATTATATTTTTTATTTTAGGGTTTTAATGCTCCTGTTACTAATTATACTTTTTACTTTCCGTTCAAAGTTTCTATCAATAATTTTTAAATTTAAAAAGTATTCGTTAATTCTTATTATCAAATGCGTGTATAACTTATAAATATAGCTATCCTCATCTAACAAAATTTTTAAAATGGGCGCTATAAATTGAATTATAATAATCTTATAACTATTTTTTTAATTGCCAATCATTATTGTATTTCAATTCAATTGTCTTAATAAAATTCTTAAAAAACTGTATCATTTTAAAATAGGGAAATATTCGTACAAAAATTAACAAAATTGAAGTCTTATATTCTTTTACCATCTTGACATGCAGCCAAGTTAAGTAGACTATTTATTTTAAATTTCTAAAATTTCATATCTTCATACTTTTATGTTTAATTTTAGAAAGGTATCAATCTCTAAAGATATATTAATTATCATTAATCTTGACCAATTATAAATTTAATATATTTATCTAAAAAAAAGATTATGATTTTAAAGATAATTACCAAGGAGGAAATATTGCACCTGTTTTCATGAGGTCTCTTCAAAATTAATCAGTCTCAGTAAATGATCAAAGATTTTACATCCTACCAGATATAAATTATTTACTCTAAATCTTATATTTCATTATGGATTAATCTAGTTTAATAGACTATAACGGTGATAATGTGACCCTAACTTGCAATTTTGGGATGGCTATAGTTTTTAGTTATCTTGATCAATCTTCATCTGTAAAGAAATAAAATATTAAATTTTTGATGTCTTAAATTAGTGTTTAAGCCTGGCAGTTCGATGGCAGGAGAGTATAAAATAGTGTTAACTTTGCAAGATGATCATCCATTTGAAAAAAACTTTAATCTATTATTTATCCATTCAATCCTCTTAAAACTTAATACACTTTCTACTTGAAAGTGGCATCTGATCCAATTGATCCTGATAACTCTGAAGAAGAAAAAATTTTCCTCAACACTACTTTTAAAATAGAAAAATAAATAAATGCATTTCTAAGTAGAGGCATCAGAGCTAAAATTAAAAGTATAGACTATAAGGGATATATGACTATAATCTTCGATACCAATCTCCGCATCCCTGAAAATTACACGACTAGAATGAATAAATCTTTGCAGATTTAATAATTTTTTTTATTTAATTGAGATAACTCTCATACAGAATGGTATAAAGTATAAAGTACAGTATAACATAACAGACATGTCAATCAATAAAATAGGACTGCATCTTACTTAAATAATGGATTTTATTATACTTTTCCAAATCCTTCCAATATTTCACTCTTATACGTAAGATTTAACAATAAATACTTTACCTATAGGATTGGGATAAGGTTTCTGTTCAATTCGTCCAGAACTATTTAAATTATTTTAAATTATAAAATTTAAGTTTTTATTTCTTTATCAGCGCAAACAAGTAATCGATAATTAAGTTGAACTATGAAATATAAAAAGTGATTCAGCCTCAGCTTTCCCAGTGTAAGCCTTAGTTATATTCCTAATTTCTTGTAGCTTAATAGGGCAAAATAATGTCAATCTAAATATTGGATATGTATCATTAAAATCAAAGATAAAAATATGAATGGTAGATTACTCGGAGAAGATTTTTGAAATAGTGATGGGTGGGAATATCTTTATTTCAGTTCTTACGTAACTTTATCTTAATTTCTAAACTTATAATAGGAGTTAAAGCTTGCAGTACTTGTGGGGCATGATCGGCTCTTTCCAATTGATTACACATTTACCTATGATGAATATCATTTTGCCACCCAACACTAGACTCTTTTACCTTTTCATTTTGTCAATCTCAAGCTTCCAGTTCTTCAAATCAAAATTTTATATATTTCTTAAAATTCAATGTAGATAGCATGACAGATCATTTTTACGATTTTAACGAATACGATGATGACCCTCAGAACGACTAATTTGATTTTGCTGGATATCATTCAACTAATTCAGCAAAGAATCTTGGATTACTTCATATATAAAACTTAAGCTATAAATTAAATTGATTACTCTACTATTTGACGATTATGGTTGGCACATCTTTTTTAATTGGCATTGCTCTGAGTAAAACCAGATTATATTACATAAATATTTTTAAATATATTTAATTCCTCAAGTAAGAAATTTTGTTAGATGACTTTATAGGAGAAGAGCACTTCAAGGACGATTAAATTATTTATAATATTTTATTTTTAAATTTCGTGACATTCTTCAACACAACTTGGTTGTTAGGTTGATTATGGCTCAAATATGATTGCATTATCGGGGGTAAGAGATATAAAATGAAGAGTTGAAGAAGGTGACTGGAGAAGTACTAATGATCGGATGGTAACGGACTGGAAATGAAATAAGTGATAGGGGGTTCGAACCTTTCAAATTCAAAAATTTAAATAATTAACAGAATTGACAATACTACATAATTCCGCTAATAGAGATAATAACATCTGAGATAAATCTATTCAAAATGTATCAATCACTACTCGTTATCTGAAATACAAAGAATAAGTAGGAATAATGAGTGTAAATGGAACGGTAGATAATAAGTAGGCCGAGGTGGCGGTAGGTTGAGCATATCGGCAAAACTGAATATATTGAAAACCACCATTTCGTAATTGAAATATAACTTATAGTAAAAACTAATCAGATTAAGGATAAAGCAATAATTACCAAATGAGTAAGGGGTTTTATTAATCTCTTTTTTTTGCAATCAGTGATCATCTATTCCTATTCATCCCATATTGAATATTATAGTTTATAAATATATTTTGAATGCTACTTCGAGCTTATACTTTGCACTCTAATAAATTTCAATAATCTACGCTGGCAATTATTACAGAAAAATTAAAATGATAGAAATCAAATAGAAAATTATAACTAAAATGTAGAAATGGATGACAGTTTTGGGTGTCTCAAGAAAATGGCCATGAAGTTTTAAAATAGAAAATTCTATATAAAGAAATTTATATCTTTAGATACATTTCATTAGAAATTTAAGCATGAAATTTTTAAATGATAAAACTACGAAATAAATGAAAATAATACCATAATTTCTAGCTTTTAAGAATTTAAATATAACATTAAATATTGCAGACTAGAAAAGGAGATTGCATCTGCTCCCTTGTTATAATCTCGCCATTTATTAATTTTTAATTTATTTAAATTCCAAGCTATAGTATATTTTTTTAGACGGAGATCATGCTGGATCTGCCTTTTCAATTATTGTTGGGTCTATATGTTTCTTATGTATCCCGGCCTTTTCTCTTTAAATTTTTACATTAATTATATTTATCTTATCGTCTACTATATATTCATTTAAGACAAGTATTCTTTTACCAAGATCAAGCCAGTTTAAGTTGAAACTCTTGTTGAAGAGCTTGATAAATGAAAAAATATAATTCTTAAAGTTTATTTTTTTAAGCAAATTTGGTTTACATAGAATATGATTAAAGCCAATTTCTGGGTTATATAACAATAATTAAAACTTATGAAATAATGTTATGGATCTAAATTTAAATATATATTTTTATTTATCTTTTTTTTAAAAAAAAAAAATTAATTTGAGGTATATAGATGTTGAGAAGGCTTTTTTATTCCTTGATAATGATATTCATAGATTAAAATGAAGGTGTGCAAATGTAGTTATAAGTACTGCTATCACTTGCAAATATCTTATACATAATAAAATGCAAACCATATTACCTGTTAAACAGAAATTATCTTGAGGCCTTCAATGAATCTTAATTTTTAAAAATCAAATTATTTTTGAAGGTGCTTTTCTAATAACTTGCTACAGCTATTACATGTTTACTGATGCAAACAATTTAGAGTTCAATTTGTTTTACTCTCTAGGCTGGATACCAATAACCTTCACAATAATATACTTATCTGCAAACATATGTGTTATAATCGCTTCTCTTTTAAGGCTTTTGCTTAAAAGATGTTCAAATTTTATGGGGATATGGTTTAAACAGAAAATTTCAACCATCAAAACTATTTTAGCCAAGAAATCTAAAACTAAAACTTCTTAATTAGCAGATATTAAAGTGAAAAAAATACCTTTCAAAACATTTAATGCCACTTCTTAACTCGGTGATGTAAATTTGGAAATCGAACCTCTAAAAACAGTTAACTCGGCAACATTTTAGCATTTAGATGTCAACTTGAAAGACTAGTCTCCCGTAAAAGATCAGACTACTTTTTATGATAATGCCGATATCTAATGGAATTAAGAGCCAATCGGAAATGAGCAATCTACTACTTGGCCATAGCCTATTAATATCAAATGGAACATAGATCCTCTCAAAATTGATATTACTACTCCATCTTATTTTGCTGATAGTATTTAGGAAGACAGTCATCTCAATAACGAACTTAATTAAAGCTCACGTGCAAATGATATAGGATGAATATGAAAATATGACAGAGAGGGTAAGTAAAACCTAATCAAGATAGAGAAAAGCGCTATAAATTAAATTAGAGATAGTAAAAAAAGTATTATGTTTTTAAATTTAATGAAGGAGCCAGCTCGAACAAGATAACTATCAGAATCATATGAATACCACCTTAGTCTAGCTTTTCGTTTTAGTGTCTGCACTTTAAAAATTTTCTGCTGAATGTGAGGATATACTCCTTCTGGATGTTGTAATAGATGAGGTTTCTGCTTGTCCTTGTTGAAGATCTTGTTTTTTATGTTGTTCAAAAGTAGGCAAATGGAAGCATACTTTTGTATCTCTATGAACTTGTCTATGAAGATGAGTCTCTGTTGATCGGGAGGGATACCTCAGAATCACAACATACGATCAACTAATCATATTCAACCTATAATGAGATGACTTAATAAAAGCACTGGCTTTTGGAGTCAAAAGGTTATCAAACTCCACCTAAATTAGCTAGAAACTTTGAAAAAGAAAATCCTGAGACATTTTTAAATGAAAATCATAATGCTTACGATTTTGATGACGATGAATTTGCTCATTTCCCTTACTCTAAAGAATATTCTTATTTAATAAATAATTCAAATAAAGTTTTCGCGCTATTCTATATAAAAATAAATATACTTTTACACAATCTACAATTATTTTGATTATCGAACTCTTTTATAGAAAGAAATTATATACCAAAAATAGAATTAAATTTTTATCTTAAGAAAAGTTGCATACAAAGACTCCTATGATCTTGAAATAAGAACATTATTGTAGAAATCAGAATGAAATGTAAAATTGAATTAATCGAATTAAATTTACAATTTAATTCCGGAATTTTTTTAAGCCCAAATTAATATATACATACCGCGGCTGCTTATTCAAACTATGATC
>JAJKFJ010024476.1:0-14187 GCA_027382625.1 Tetmemena sp. SeJ-2015 | reverse complement strand
ACGATCCCAATTTTTTTGAGTTAAGAGCCTTGCATACTATAGCTGAGAGGTCGATTGAGCATTCACAAACTGGATCGTTTCTTAACTTGAACATGCTAAGCAGCAGACTATCTTAATACTAGCATCCATCCTCTCCTGGTATTATGAATTCTCACAGGCTTTTGAACAATCAGTCCACTTCTAAGAGAGCCTCCCTGTAAAGACTGGACTCTCACCTTAAAAGAGACCCACTAGAAAGCGCACGTGGATTGAGAGAATCCTACTATAATTAACCTCAACCAGGCTTGAAAAAGACTTCCGCTGGAGGTATAGGCTCTGCTATAGAAAGAAGCAAGTCTCCTCTTTCGAAACACAAAGCCTCCCACAGCAAATCTTCGCGAAGGTAAAAATACTTCAAAACTGGGTAGGAAGAGATTTAAGAGGAAGAGTCTTTAAGTTTAATCACAAGTGCAGAGGATGAAGAAGATGAAGAGAAGGAAAGATAAGGAGGTGGATACGAGTATAGCTAAGCAGCAGTTAGGAAGGAAATAATTGAGAAAGAGAGACAAGGAAGAAGACCGTTAACTGAGGAAGAATTTTTAAAATACCTTGAATATTACAAACCTTTGAAAGAAAGGAAGAAGAATCCCTTTTTCCAAACTTACTGTGTAATTAGACCCAGACTTCCACTGCACGATTACGATTAAGAGTAAGTGAGTTTTTACTGAAATAGATATATAATCCAAATATATATAGTCAAGGTGACTGTGTGAAAATCAGTAGACACGAGAAGATAGTATATTTCTAAGGAACATATCAAGTAAATAGATTTGCTTTAAATACATTTAGAATGGAGTTCCAAGTCTCTAATAAGAATTCTCTTTCGATTAAATCCTTGATTACAAGATGACTAACGATAGTGAATACACTTCTACTTTGAAGAATTTTATCAAACCATTGGTGAAAAGTAACAGATAATCTTTAATTTCATATTATTCGGGAGCTTATTGGTTTTAAATAATCGAAATATGAAATAATAAATACTTTTCCTATTATTTAGCTTTTAAATATTGCTCGATAAAAGGCAAATATTTCATGCAAGATTTTTACTTATCCTCTCTAGCAATATTGTAATTTTCCATGGAAGGACAAACGACTGCAGCCAATTAGAAATCATCAGCTGATTAAACTTTCAATGAGTTCAACGTTCCCTTGTTCTCAGCATTTAGCTTTCCATTTACCAATTCGCACCATCTCTCAAAGAGCTATCTGAAGGATATGATAACTCTCTAATCCAAATTCATGTTGAACTATGATCAATACCTTGAACAGATGAGGAGCAGATTTGATTCTGAGAGAGGAGAGTAATCCCTATCAGCACTGTATATAGAGAAGGCTTATAAGCCCCTAGTAGTAGTAGGACCCTCAGGAGCTGGAAAGGTAAGCTTCATTTATTTCTATTATTCAGAGACTTAACTTTTACGCTTAGGGTACTCTTATATCAGATATAGTAGCCTCTCACCCTGAAAAGTTCGGCTTCAGTGTTTCCTATACTACAAGAGCACCTAGACAAGGAGAGGTGAATGGAACTCACTATTTCTTCGTGAGCAAGGAGGAATTCCAAAGGAAAATAGAGGCAGATGATTTCATTGAATACTGCCAGGTGCACACTAACTTTTATGGCACTGAGAAAGCGCAAATCTTAAAATTTAAGCTTTTAAATGATTAATTTAAATTTAATCAGAGAGTTCCAAGAGAGAGGGATCATTCCACTCCTCGACATTGATATTCAAGGAGCAAAGAAGGTTTACAAGGCTTTCCCAGAGACTAACTTTGTCTTCATCTGCCCTCCTTCCATCCAAGAGTTGAGAGAGAGACTTATGAAGAGACTGACAGAGTCGGATGCATCCCTGTAGATTAGACTTAAGAACGCTGAGAATGAAATCGCAGAGTGTCTCTCTTCAAAACAGATGATACAATTTAGAGTAGTTAACGAAAATTTGGAAAACGCAAAGGTCACCTTCAAAAATCTCATTGAAGTTCTCTATGAAAAAGAACTAGGAACTTAGATTGGAGAAACCAATGGACAAAGGGATCTTTGATCAGCTCTTTCTCATTCTAGTTCCTTATTCTAATTAGGAAGTATGAAATATAACTTTTAGAGCAGTAGTTTTCGTACTTATTGTTTAGTAATTGCAGTATTAAATCATATTGATTAACTGGTATTACAATATTTTTGCTCGTAATAGCGAGAGACTCTTAGTAAACTTTAAATTCAAGCATACTTTATAATTTCCCTAAACACTCCAAGAGAGAGTACCTTGAAAGGAGTTCTCTCTTTGGCTAGATAAAGTTTTAGAAGACAATTCCTATTCTTCCACATGGTTTCTTTCTTGTGATAGTAGTCCAAAATATCTGTGAGCTCCTCGAATGCTCTGCTAACTGCTACATCAAGTGGAGTCTAACCCTCGTAGTTTTTCCTCAAAATTTCAGCTTTATTCTCAAGCAGAACATTGCAAACTTCTATATTGTTGTTCATAGCTGCACAGTGAAGTGCAGTATTTTAATACTTATTATGAAGATTTATCTTTGCTCCTCCTTCTAGAAGCACTCTTACACAACCTACATGGCCTTGAATCGAGGCTTCAATCAGTGGAGTTCTGTGAAACTATAGTTAAAATGAAAAAGTGAATGGATTAAACTTACAATGTCAGTTTAATCAATCTTTTAGCCTATTTCTATCAAAATTTTTGCAATTTCGTCGTAGCCTTTGTTGCAAGCAAAGTGTAGAAGGGTTTAGTTATTTTCTTAATTATAGATTAAATCTTTAAGTTTATCCACTTTGCCGGCTTCTTAAAATTCTTTCTATAAAATTGCAAGCTCTTCTTGTTTACCAGTCTCTACCAGAGTTTAGAACTTTTTTACATGTATAGCCTATAAAAGGAGATGAAGAAAAGTTTTCGGAAGTTAATAGCATTAAAAATCTCAATAAGAAGATTCTGAAAAGTGTCATAATTTATTCTCACTACTATTTTACACTTTCTTTAAAAAAATATTTTCACAATTTTTAAGAGTAGAAGAATCACTCCAAAAGTGAGTGATATGTAAAATTTTATCTTCTTACCAGTTCATGAGTATTTTCTAACTTATGTTTTTATGCTTGCTTATTTGTGTTTGCTAACTCAAGAGGGCCTGGCAAAGTATTCTTAGAGTTGAGCATTTGAATTTGATTTTTATAGTTGAAACTTGAGCCGCTTTTCAATTGTTGCAGCTTTATAGCTTGGCTTTGCAACTGATCTATAGCAAAAGTATAAAAAAATATAACTTTAATAACTTACCTCGATTATAAATTCCGCTTTGAGATAGTTAGTTAATTGCGCTGAGAGCTCTCTATTACATAGCATATGGCTGTGTTGAGGGAGAATGAGTTCTATTATTGCTGAAATCAAGATGATAAGTGGTTTAATATAATTATTAAGAAATACTATAAAATCTAAGAGAAAATTTTAAGAAGTAATAAATTGATTATAGTTAGATAAAATAAAGACGATAAAACAGTAGTAAGGAATTAATACCTCATTCAAATTTTATTGATTAAATTTGGCTTATGTATGGCGAGTAAATTATTTACATTTCTTTCTTCAAGTTATTATTATTTTAATAAGATAATTATTGAACGATAATAAAAAAATCAGACAAGATTAAAGCGCTGATATAAACTTAGAAAAAAAATTATTTAGCAATAAAGCCATTATATGCTTCTATTTCTTTCTTAATCTTTATATCAGTATGGTCCTAATCATTTTGCTTCAAGTATCCTTAATTTTATCCCATACTCTAACCATTGAGAATTTCATCAAAAGTTTAGAGTAAAGAATTTGATTATCCCCTACTTTCTATAATCTATAAGAATTTTTGCATTTATTCCTCCGTTATGTTGCGAGATAATTGATTAGATTTTGCCTCTGAGTGGAGTTGTTGGCTTTAGTGTAAGTACGATGGAAAATTTTGGTCTGAAAAATTTTTCATCTTTGCTAAATTTTGAAGTTGCTCTAGTTTCACCAGATCATGATAATTTTGATCATTAAAACAAGTAAAATTGGGGTATAGAAAGGCTTGTTTCTGATTTAAGAGTGAGTTTTATAAGTTTTAATGAGCCTAATCAAAAAGCTAATGCTGTTAAGAGCCTAACTACTGATTCATGAAATTTCCATACTCGAGGAGGGCTTCCTGATCATAGGCATTATTACTGTTCTGAGATTGCATTTACTGCTACCTCTGCATAGAATTTAAAATGCGAGTAGTCTCCTCTACAGTAAGCTAGTTCATTTTATTATTATTAATGATTATTAGTTAAAATCCTAAAATTGCATATTTATGATGGTGATGAGTGCGTTTATCTTCTAATTTCATGTTGATTAGGATAGATTCAAGCTGTGAATCAGACTGTTTGCATTACAGGCCCTCAATTCAGTGGCAAGACTACTTTCCTACTTGGGAGACCGACTCCTAACTTGCTCATGAAGGACTGCCTTCAGCACATCTTACTCTCCTAATTGCTCTCAGAGATAAAGTTAAGCTCCGATAGCTCAGACTTCGCTTTGAAGGTTGGACTATACGAGGTAGATTAAATGAATCAGAGGTTAGTTGACTTGATGGACCCTACAAATTCCCCAAACTTGGAGGTAAATTTGAGAAGTGGAGTTATGATGAATCTCAGTGAGGTTTTTGTTTCAACCATGAGTGAATTCGAGGACATTTACGAAAAGGCATTAGCCAATTGTGCGGATAAGAAAGATCAGCCAGTATTTTCACTTTAACTTTGTCTGATTCAAATGCCTTCAGATGATAATCAATAGCCTGCACTCGGTTAGCTTCATTTATAAAAGAAATCGTATCTGAGAATAATTGAGGGAGTGCTTTTAAACAACACCTAATACGATGATTTGACCTTCAATATACTCTCTAAATAAATCAATGGTTACAAAGATCCAGAAGGAGAATCAATTTTAACAGATTTACTTAGACCTTGTCTAGGAGGTAACCAATCCTTCCACCTCATTCTGTTTTAATTTAAGTTTAAGTTTTAGTGTTTTTTCTACTATCTTTCTGTCTCTAAGTTCAACTATGAAGTACCAAGCTGAAACTCTCATGAGCTTGAAAGTGTGTTCAATTGCTCAAGAGTCTTATGAGAACCAGGTTAAGATAATAAAAGAGAGGAAATTTCAGAACATCTTGGAGGAGTTTAAAGTGCTGAAAAAAGCATTCCGCAGACTCAGATTACATCACAAAAACTGCCATACAAATAATGTCAGAAATTTTGATGAGAATAGAGCAAATCTGCAGCATCATAAAAACAATGATCATTAGCAAAGGGATTTAAGAGAGTTTTCAAATTCTCCAATAAAGCCGTTCAAAGAGGATAGATACATGGAAGATGGCGGAAATATATTGTAGCCGCTAAGAAGTAGGAAAGCCTCTATCAATGAACTTCTAATTTCTATATAATATATAGATAAACTTGAAGCGATCAAACTTGAAGGGAGGCTGAAAGGTAGAGCAACTAAAAAGCATAATAACTTATCTATAACTAACACCAGCTAAGTTTCACTAGTCTAGTCGCTTGAAGAATAGCTCGAATAGGCGAGAAGAGATCACAAAAAGTGGGAGGCGAAATTCAATAAATTGATCGAGTAATACGATGAGTAAAAGAGCAAAGAAAAAGATTACAAGCTCACGATAGCAAAATTAGAAACAAAGATAGAGGATTTGAATTATCAGAACTTTAAATTCAACGAGCAAATAGTGGCTGTAGTTGATGATAATGAACAGATAATGGCTAGAAATAATGAGCTGAATATATAATTGAACACCTAAGAGAGCAAACTTGCCGATGTTTTTCAAGTACTATATGGAAATCTTAACCCTCAGAAATAAAATGAAAGCTTAGAGGAGACATAGTAGTTGGGCCAAGGCGGAATGAACGCTTAGATTGGTTCTATGTACAACAAAGATGCAAAGGGTAATCTAATATCCAAGTAATCATCCTCAGTCAGTATAAATGAAGATCTATAAAAGCTAAAGGCTGAATTAGAGTTTCTCTATACAAAGCTCTCTGAGAAATAAGTATATTTTTTTCCATAATAGGCTTTGATAACACATATAGCTACCTTTCCACTTGTGACAGAGAAAGTTCTCGAAATAATTCGACTTCATGAAAAATAAGAGCAGTTGGAAAAGTACAAAAGTGTGGGCCTATAGAAGATTTAGGAGTAATATACTCAAAATAAAGTTTAGAGTTTTTAAAAGAAATCAACTAATCAGATAGTACATTCATCAAGCTCAAAGCCACCTATTAGCGTCATTTATTAAAGAAAGAGTTCAAATGCGAGCAATGGATCAAGCAATAAGAACGAAGATGATTTTCAGCTTTCAGAGGATTCAGCGGAAGAGGACTAAGAAGAAATGATGGAGAGAGAAGAAGATAGATTACAATTCAAAGCTATGAAGAAAGAAGAGTTGATAAGGTTCATAGAAGAGTTGAGATTTTAACTAAGGTAGTCTAAAGATCAAGTGAAAGTACTTAAAAATATGAATAAGGAGTATGGAGGCTTAAGAGACATAAGAAGGAATTCATTAAGTTCAAGTTCCACTTAAGAGTAGTATTAAGGCCCATCTGTTAGAGATTACTATCGCTCAGAAAATATCATGCTTATAATTATAACTTTACATTATGAAATGAATAGCAAATTCAATCCCTGGAGAATAAGATATACTCACTACAGTAGCGCTTGCTCTAACTTTAGACATCCAAAGAAATCTCAGATAAAGAGCTAAGTCAGCTAACTTTCAAATATACTAGACTTGTTAATTAATCCACAGCTGAGAAATCCGAGCTTGAATCCCAAATTCGATCGTTAACACTCTCTCTGCAGTAATATGTGAGCGAGGGTAATTAAAAAAAGGTGGAGCACATTACTCACTAAATGGAACACAAAGATCTTTATAAAAAGTACTAAGATATTCTCAGACTTTACAAAGAATAACAAGTCGAAATAGAGAGACTTCATAAAGTTCTGAGAAGAACGAATGAGTACTTAGCGGAGCTTGAATACAATCAAAATTCAAACAGTTAGAGCTAGAGCAATGCGCAAATTTAGG
This sequence comes from Tetmemena sp. SeJ-2015, assembly GCA_027382625.1. Classification (NCBI taxonomy): domain Eukaryota; phylum Ciliophora; class Spirotrichea; order Sporadotrichida; family Oxytrichidae; genus Tetmemena; species Tetmemena sp. SeJ-2015. The sequence goes on along the minus strand of JAJKFJ010024476.1, from coordinate 7,047 downwards.
CCAATGACTAGAGTAACTTTGGAAAAGCAGTTTAAAGAGCAAGTAGATTATAAGCAAAGCAAAAAAGCATGATGAAAACTTAAATGCAAGGTGGAATTGAAAGATCTATTAGGGTGCAAGGTTAAAGTTAGTAAAGAGCTTCTTAAATTAACTAACAAGAAAGCACACTCTCAGATGAGGAAGGAGGTGCTACTTTTCATGGAAATTCAAATAACACACTGAATATGATGAGCAGCTATCTCGAAGGTGGTCAAAAATCTGGCTTCGGTGGAGTATCGGCTTTTGATGTCAACTTAAGTAAGATTGGGCCTGCAACAGCAACAAATAAAAATGCACAGACTAAAACTGCCAAAATGCTGGCTGAAGAAGACTTCTTCAACTCTTAGAAAAATAAGAGAGAGAAATTAGCTTTGAGGATTAGCGATAGTGTAAGAAATCTGGGGAGCAGCTTTTAAACTATTGAACTGGATATATCTAAGAAACCAAGAAGGCTTATAAAAATTATAAGAAAGGATACTACTGATAATGAAAATTCCTGATTAAATTTTTCTTCTCAGTGACCTAAATTGTGATCATAAATTTACAAATTTCAAAAACTCAAGTCTGGTACTTTATATTTATCAGGCTTCTACTTTACAGGAGGAGGGTTGTTTTCGCCTCCAAATAAATTATTTGCAAATCCTGTAATCGCACTTCCAATCCCACCAGGAGTCTCTTTAAAATCTTCTAAATTACTTTTACTTTCTGGAATGGGATCTTCTATGTTGAATGCAGAGATCACTCTCTGCTGTGTAACTATTTAACTATCATCATTTAAGCTCTCATCAAGAACCTCTTCTTATCTCCTTCTAAGGAGTTCTCTATAATCTCTTTATGGAAATAGACAGTCGGGGCAACACCTAGGAACTGGGAAGGGAGGCTCATGCGTCCTAAATACTCTATAGTTATAGAAGCAGCTGAGACTGCAAACTCCACACATGATTACAGAGATTACTATGACTATAATCAGGAATGTGTGTATTTGCTTTCCACCCCACTCATCCAAAGCACCTCCATCATCATTCAAAAAGTAATCTATGAAGTAATTACCGTTTGCCACGTCTTAGCATACCGTCAGTACTTCCTAATCTTCGAAAGCTTTAGGAATACATGCCGAGAATAAATAGTCTTTCTCAGAGTCCACAACTTGAGCTTTTTTAACTGTCTAAGTTGTATAGCAGTCCACAAACTTGCAGCTATCAAGCATGTTGCTCCTGCACTTTATATAATCTGAAAGAGCACATCCTACTGCTTAGCTATTCAAACTATCGAATGCTGTTTAATTATGCAAATCTTTGTCCAGATAGCAAATCTCTTGCGAGAGATCTACTTGAATGTAAATTGAATCTAGTGAGTCGTCTACTGTACAAACTTCGAGAAGAAATTTCTTGGTGCAGATTCTTACATTGGAAATTGTAAGAGTGTCCTGAGACGATTATCCCCCAAGGACGAAATTCATAGCGTTCTAATACTCCATTGAATCTTATAGAGTCACATTTAGGAGTTGCTTGGCTTCGTAAATATAAACAGTGGGATGCATGAAGAATGAATCGAATTCGATGTTTCCACATTAATCATGGATTTAAATTTGGTATTGAGAGGACTGCATTTGCTAATCTGCTTTTACTATTTACATAAGCAAGAGAAGTAAAAATGCTAAGTACTCCAAAATCTTAAATTAAATTAATGTATTGATACTTTTAACTGTTTTTTATCATAATGGAAACTTAAAATTATTAGATTTTAAAAACTTTTTATAGGAAAATTTTCTTCTCATTAAATAATTTCCGTAAAAAATATACTGCTTATTTTAATTTTAATCTGTCTTTAATGAGGATATCTTTTATTTAAGCACCTTTTAGTATTTTCTCTCTATTCCAGTTTAATACATACTTATTCCTGTTAATCGGAGCTCATGGTAAACTTATGTCTGTCGTTTGTTTAGTCTTATTCCATGTTTTAAGTATGTTTGTTTATCTTATTAAAGTAATTCAACTATTTTCAGCCTCAGTAAAAAAATAATCAATTAAAAAACAGAGTTGAAAATATTAATTTCTAAACAAGATTAATGTTGGGCAAGCGAAAGCGAGAGTAGACTGGCGCAAATAAGCGAAAAGATGAGACAAATAAAAAGACTTGGCAATAGGATCTTGCTGAAGATGAAAGTAGCTCTGAGGTATGAATAAACTTCAGCATCGTTTCCTTAATTTATTGTATAGTCACTTGACCTCCTTGATGAAGAATAAGTCATCATTTGAATATCTTTTTTTTCATTCTGTTTTAAAGTAGAGTTATTAAACAAGAAGCTGAAAAATCAAAGGGCTATAAATGAGGAGCATGAGGATTAGGAGGAGAAGGAATTTGAGAATCGCAGGGAAATGGAGCTATAGAGATAGAGCAGTAAAATTTGACATTTATTTGACTTCTTTGAAGGACTAATGCAGCAAGAAATATTTTATTTAGAGTTAGAACTTGAACTTGCTTTAATTTAAAAAGAGAAAGATGCAGCACCCAAGAGCGATACTCAGATTCAGCCACAGGTGATAGAGATTATAAATCAGAGCTCAAAGCCAAATAATGAGGATTAAGAAGCAGCTGACAACGATTTAGAAATTTTAATATTCTTATATTATAGGTCAGAATTTTTTAAAGAGCGGGGTTAAGAACTATAAAATGAAGTTTTTTATTAGGTGATGGGAGTGGAATTGATGATCAGGCAGTAACAGGAGTGAATTTGATTAAATTAATCCCTAGTTCGAATCTCATTAATTACCAATTATTTAAAATTCATAAATTAACGATTTATCTGATCTCAGATCGAGGTACTCTAAATTAAGAATCATACTCAAAAGTACATTGGTAGCAAGAGGGCACCTAAATTCTATCAGACTAAGGACAAAATTCGGCGCAAAAATATAAATTTGAATTATAGGCAAAGATGGGCCGCAGTCTTCCATTACGATTACGAATTATATCTCATAGCTAAAATAATTCGTTACTGGGTGGAATGATATATTTAAATAAAGGTTATTTTGTATTAATCTCTTTTTTAACAACCTTCTCTTTTCCATTAAATCCCTATCTATATAGATCTTGCAGAGAAAGATAGCAGGACCTTGTTCATTTAAAATATCCATGAGAAAGCCACAGAGTAGGATCTTTCCTTTTCTCGATTATTATTTTTTAAATCTTGAACTGATATTTGGAGAATATGGCATTATCTTGTAAGCTTAAATGAGAATAATAAAAAAATGGTAGGAATATAGACTTACTGCGAGCTGAAGGCATGAGCACAAACAAAGGACGTGGTTTTATCGAATTCAAAACAAAGGAAGATGCATAAATTGTAAAATTATTAGGATTGCGATTCTTTACATAGGCAGTTGAAAAAATTCATGAATAAGTTGAGCTGAAAGGAAAGCTTTTGCGATGCATGGTGGGAATAAGTACTGCCTAAAATGAAAAATCTAAAGTCAAAGAAACTCTATATGAAGAACACTTGAAGCAGCTTAATTAAAATCTTAATCTTAATTTTTTAGGTTTGAAATAAATGCTTAATGATATAGAGGAGAGAAAGGAATAAAAGCGAGAAAGGAGGAGACAAGAAAGAAAGGATCTCAAGTAGTAAATGAAAGAAGAGAAAAGAAGAGAGCTTGAAGGGGAGACTAGTGAATATGAAGAAGTTGAAGTCTCTTACGATGAAGAGGATGAGGAGGAATAAGAAGAAGAAGGTGAAAATTAAATTCCTAAATAAAGAAAATAGCCAGAGGAGGAACAAATTAATACCTTCCTCTGATTTAATTAGTTTAAATTTCTTCATTAACCTAAAATTACACTCTTATAAAAATCTCATTGTTCTTCGTTTGACATCTTCGAGATGTACTCTTCACATTAAGTTTTCATTTCGTAAAGAAGTTTGAAAAATTTGTCGTTCATTGATTTCATAATTTCGCTTTTATCTTTGTATTTTTGTAACATATCAATAGCACTCTTGAGATATTACAAGCCTTTTACCAACTAGCGCTATCTTAAAAGCAGCCCTCCTAGACTTTTGTGAAATCCAAACATCTCAGCTATTATCTCATTTTCATTAGTTCCTTCCCTCTCGAAATCTTCTTTTTAAGGTTGATCAAGCACCTCTTAAATTAATCTTAGGCATTCCTCATAGTAAGTTACAGCCTTCACTTCGTTTTAAAGTTCATAAACTACTCCTAGATCTCTCTTACACTTCATCAGTAAAATTTTGTTGCCCTTGATATTTGGATTCTCAGATTAAGTTATTGTTTCGAGAATAGATGTAAATATTGTCTCTGCTGAAGATAATTTTTGCGTCTTCACAAATAGCTGTCCAATCAACTAGACTAGCTGAAAAAATAAATGAATCATTAAGGGGTCATCACTTTCCAAGTAATCTGAAGCTCTGTCTAAAGCATCTTGAGCTATAGAGAGAGCTTATTAATCCTATTAGCACTGAGACAATAGTTTGAGATAAGTCAGAAGTGTAATAAAAGTTTGGCTATTCGAAAAACCTAGATGCTTGGCTCTAATTTCATAAGAGGCTTTGATGCATTCGACAGTTTTTGGATAGTTTTATAATTTCAAATGAATTTGAGAAAGGTTCTAATAAATTTTAGCAGTGTCTTCATCCTCTGACTATCTCAAATTCTTCTTGATTTAAAGGGATTGCAAGCATATTGCTTCAGCTAATTCAAATTTCCCTAACCTTTCATACAAACCAGCCATGTTATTGTAAATAACCACAAGATGCATGCTGTCGGCCTGAAATAAGAATTCATAGACTGCCTTCGCCTTCTCATAATAGTATATAGCCTTGATTAGCTATCTTTTATTCATTAGATCTCCTATCTATCGATAAGTTTCGGCCGTCATTATATTCTTCTCTCCATAAATTGTCAAGCACATCTCCAAAGCTTTGTTGAACATTTCTTCTGCCTTTTCTAACTGATCCATGTTCAAAAATATGCTCCCTTTGACTTTGAAGGTGTTTAAGATCATTGGATGATTCTTTCCTAGCTCTTATAAGATGATAGTTTCTCCTTTCTCATAAAACTTTAAGGACTATTCTAATTCTCCCAGTCTCAAAGTATAAATAAGGATCATAGTTAAGTCTGTAAAAGACTTCGCCTATTTTGTTGTAGGTATGAACTTAACTTTGTAAATCATCTTTATTGTCAAGCAGCTCCAGTTTCTTGCTATATTCAATGTAAAGTGGTAAGGCCTCTTTGTTTCGACCATAGCTCATCATGATCAGGGCTCTCATCTCAAGAATTTCAAATTAGAAGCTCTCAAGCTCTCTATGCTTGAGCTAATACATTTCAAGAACTTGAGCAGCTGTGTCTGACCCCTCTTTTAAGTTTCCTAGATAAACCTAAATCTTTGCCATCTCAAGTTGTGCGTAGAATTAAATCTCCAAGAACTCTTGGCTCTTACTCTTGCTAATCATGTTGAAATTTTGAAGAATCTTCATATTGAGATTCTAAAGATGAATCATTGCTTGCTGATAGTTTCCCTGTGACACAGTGAATTGGCACATCAGTTTTTGAATGTTAAGGTAGACTAAAAGCTTCTATTGCTGATCAAAAATTAAGCACTAGACTTGCTTCTCTAAAGTTATTCCTAGCTGGTATGCAGCATCAAATTTCTTCTCTCTTCTAAGCACATGTATCAAAGTGTAGTAGAACCTGAAAGAGTCCTTGAGAATCACTTCCATCATCTAAATTCCATCGCTTAGAGACTTACTTCTCTGAAGGGCCATGTCAAAGCATATGCTTCCGAAGTAATTACAAATCAAACCTATGAAAATCTATCTTAAAATCATTATAACAACTTTTTTATCATCACTAGAGATATCTTTATCCTATATGAGGAATTCAATCAAATCCGAAGAGAATGTCAAACACAGGCCATAGACATCATTCAATTTTAGTTGTTCAATCTGCCATTTCGTGCAATAGAACTGTCTCATATTTCCAGAAGAGGAGCATTGATTGAATCGATTCTAGATTTCAGGTATACACCAAGCAGGAGACAAACCCTTTATCTAGTAGTTTTACTCCCTATTGTCCATCAAAATGCTTACCCCGAAATCTCCTATCTTGACCTTTTGATTTCTCATGACTAGAAGATTTTATGGCTTCATATCTGAGTATATAATGCCTTTAGAGTGAAGATATTCAACCGCTTTTGCTGTCTAATAGAAGTAGTAGAAGAATTTGTAGACAGAGAAATGTTCAAGGTTCTTGTTTCTCTCATTTTCATTAAACCAAAGTCCGCTTTTCTCCACTGTGGAATTATTCACAGCTTTATAAAAAGTTAAATTTTTACTTGCTTTGAAAGAATATAGATCATAAAGGCTGAATCTAGCTCTCTCTACTATAACTAGGTATCTTTTCAACTCCTTACTCTTCAAGTCTATTTCTACTATTTCTTCCTTCACTTCTACTGTGTAGTCTTCATGATATATCGTTTTAATGAGATGAGACTCATGCACTAGATCTTCAAACCCCTCTAGGATTATCTCACCATACTCTTTGGGATTCATCCTTTATCTAGGTTTAATCTTTGGAACTTTAATAACGACCTCTTCATACCCTAAGTAATTTAATTTGTAAACTACTGCTTCCGCACCTTCTGCGAGCTTTTCAATATTTTCGATGTGTTTGAATTGCTGTGACTGCTTCAAGAAGGTTATAATTTCCTCTACTGTCTCCAACTTATTACTTACTCTACTCTTGCACTCTTCTCCATAGATAAAAACTATCACTATTTTATAAGTATAGATAAGAGTTTGATTTTTGGCAATTTTCTCAACGCAATTCTTGCCAAAGTGATTGTATATCTTTCTGTTAACCACAACTTCCGCGTTCTAAGTTTTTACTAAAAGGACTCCACCTGCCAAAACTTAAATTTTAAAAGGAATATCAATCTGTATGTTGATGTTCATCGCTCATATGCTTGTAAACACCTAATACTGGCTCCAATTAACCC
>JAJKFJ010024475.1:0-14202 GCA_027382625.1 Tetmemena sp. SeJ-2015 | reverse complement strand
TTTAAGTGAAATTAAGTGTTTACGGGTGTTGTGATTATAGTAGCAGATTAGTTAGTTCCTAGTATGTGAGACTAAGAATATTTGTAAGTAAACTGTTTTTATTAATTTATTTATGAGCCTTTTTACAACTATGCGCAATACATTGTTTGTCCTCATTCATGAAACATATAAATCGTTAAACTTAAATTCAAATTTATCTTTAGTGCTAAATTTAAAGCTAAAATATTTATAATCTAAATACTTGAATTCCATCCAATTCATAAAATGTCCAAAGTAAGTGATTTTAAAATAAAATGGATGCCAAATTTAATCTCTAGAGCAATTCCTTAATCATGGACTGCCTTCCTTATTTTAAAAACAAGAGATTTCTTTTTGTTCTCCATTTCTCTTAGACTTTAATTATTCTCTATACATCTACGATTGATTGTAATTCTTTCTTTATAGCTAAGTGAAGTGATTCAAAAAGTGTCTCAATAGAAGAACCAGAGCTTTTTAAATAAAGAAAAACTCTCTCTCAACTTCAATCATATTCACCAGATTGACTCAGCACATCCAATAGTCAAGCGACACCTGCAAGTGAAGAAATTGTTCCTCTCTCATAATCCCATATTCACGTTACAAGGAATAGAAGGCTTTAAAAATCTCACGCATTTATCACTCTCGCATTGCCGCCTATAAGACATTGAGGAGCTAAGTAGAGTTTCAAATCCTCAAGGTATCGAATGTCTCGCAGTGAAAGGGAACTTTATCGATCGCCATCCAGACTACAAAGCACTGCTTATAAGATTCTTTACAGGTCTGAAGGAAATTGATGGTATGACAACTGATGTGAAAGTGAGGGAGCAGATTAGAGATGGAGAATAGCTGCGAAAGAATTTATTTATTATTGCTTATATATATATTTTATGTCTAAATTTGATGACTTTCCTTTACAAAGCAGATTAGAGGATAATGAAACTTGCTTAGGAAGTTTCATCTCTTGATATTAAATCCTTTAAATAATTATTTGAATTATATGAGAGAGGATAAGCTAACGGAAGCAACGACTAGGATCCAAGAAATCTAAGAAAAGTTCTCCATTATCTTTAATCTAAAGGACTATAGAGTAATTTCTAATCCATGTTATTAATCCTTCTTTAGAAACAATCAAAGGTGACTCCTAAGAACATGATGACCCTCATTTAGCAATTAAACAGCTAATAATAATAATTAAGGAAATTAAAGGGCCCCCGGCATAAATAAGATAGGCCGTGACGTCAATGATATTGTGGTGACGCACTTATCTGACGCACACAAACCTACCAGCCGAATAGGGATATTAAACACGTGGCACCCCCGCCACCTCACACTCTGAGCAGAAGCCCCCGGCTTCTGCAGACCATCCAAAAAAAACCTAAAAGGAGAAAAAAAAATCCGGTAGCTTCGGATCGGGAGCAAGTCGCTGCTCCGTAGCGTCTGGCTTCGCTGTCCAGCTGCATGACTGAGTGTTTGCCCATAGATCACATCCCTCCACGCCTAATAGGATTAGGAGGGTGAGTGGGAACCACTAACCTTTGATTATCTCTCCAGTGAGCAGCTCAACCACCTTCCCCAGGGCTTCGGATGCCATTATCCCTTGCCTCATTTAAGCACTCACCCACCAGCCAATTGATTACCAAACCAGAAAGCCTTCAGGGAAAGGGCGACCGGTGCCTAGTGCCGGTCTTGTGCGTCCTGAATTTTAACTTTCTAATTTAATAATTAAACAGCTAAATACTCCATTAAGAGCCAGAACCTTCCAATAGACAGGACTTATACTTCATGTTCAAATGGCTTTTTCAGGAACTCCTAATAAACCTTAACTTGATGCGAAACAATGAACTTGTCAAATTTCTCAATTTCATCATACTTAAAAAGAATCCAGCACTCTTGCAGTACATCAAAAATAAAATTCGTATAGAGGAAGCAAAGCAAAAGGATAAGGAGCAATAGGAAAAAGTCGCATCTGGAGTCTCTAATTAAGTCCCATAGATTAATCCTCAAACAAAGCTAGATCTAGATTAAGATTACTTAAGGTAGATTGAAAAGGCTATTCAGGTGCTGTAAGATGATTCCCAAGTTAATTACGAGGTGCTTCTTTAAGAATAACTTCGAGAGTTTTACTTGCTCTAGCCAGAGCAAGCTACTTTAGCTGACAACTATTACTTCCTCGAATAGTAACCTCAGAAAGATGCCTCTAATGTTTATTTTTGTCTTCTAAGATTTTCGATCTTAATTTGCTTCTAATGTTGCGAATGCAAAAACTCAGGATCATGATGTCAGCTTTGGAGGGACTGGAAGAATGCATGACTTAAAGCATGAAGAGCAGAGACGTCAAGAAAAAAACTTTGGAGGTAATAACCCTTTTAGAGTTAGGGGATAGTCCTAAGACTTGGAGATTTTACCTGACAAGAGTAAATCCTTAGCGAATGAGAGAGCTGGTACTTCCTAAGGAAGGCAATTGAAAATGACGATTCCAAAGAGTATTTTAAAATCACCCTAAGAACTTGCAGCTAATATGAACGTCCCGAAACATGTCAACTTCGATTCCATAAATAGCATGGGAATAGAGGAGTATAACTAGGCAGCAAGTCTTGTAGACAGCAGTTAATACCAGGCTTTCACAGATCGCTCTAATCTTTCTGACATGAATTAGTTCCACCCCTCTATTTAGAAAACCTTAAGGAAATTCTTAAGAGGAAATTGGGATCCTCTCGACTCAGCTAGCTCTAGTCTCTCAAACTAAAAACCTAATGCTGAGGATTTCCTGATCGATAAGATGCTGCTTGAATTTCCGATCTTCTCTTTGAACGATGACTATTTGAGAGCAGTTGGGAATGTGATGTGGGTAAAGATTGAGCAGATGCAGAACATAATAAATCAAAAGCAAGAAGAAATAGCTGACTAAATAGATAGAGCAAGAGGAATTTAACTTGCAAATGCTAGAGATTAATAGCTTCATCTTCTCAAGGGGAAGATTATTTTATAGTTATAATTCTTCATGATTTATTTTATTATAAGATTGAGAAAAGCAATCCTCGGTAGTCCAGAGATTAGAGTAATAGCAGGGTAGCAGCTAAGGCTCAAACACCGATCAGAGTTCAAAGTAACAATTCACGGAGGGGAAGTGAGTCAAGAGATAGGTCAACCCCTCAAAGTTAGCAAAGAAGAGTTGAGTCCTAAGAAAGAAGAAGTAATAAATAGAACATAGACAATTGGATTTAAAAATAGCAAAAGAAGTAGCAAATACAATCCAAGCTATACTTTAAGAAAATTTAAAATGCAAGATAAGTTAGATTTTGTAAAATTTATTCGGACTGCTAGATCTCATCCTCAAGTTTTCAATTGCTTTTTTAAATATCAAGATTCTTTCATTGTGGAATGCTTCCATAAAGCTGCTGATCTTAGCTAGCCGAATGAAGAGAATACGAATTAACGCTTCTGTAGTTAGGAATTAAAGCAATTAAGGAAATCATATTTTTGAAGGAATAGTCTGAGCCAGGTTTTAGAATAGTCCTCTATCCTCTTAGACTTTATGAATAGTGACTTCTTGCATCCTTGCGGCCTGAAGTACATTCATGTAATGCTTATTAAACAATTCCATAGATAAATTTCTGAGAGCTTGTAGAATGGTGATTCCTTGGGTAGTTTTTCATAAAAAGGAATTTTAGCGTCTTTGATAACTTCAAGCTTGTGAATTCTCTCTCTCAACTCTGCAAGTGCTCTTTCAATAGGCTCTAGTTTCTTCTGTTTCAATTTCTTTGTAAGCATTTTATGCCTTATGATTCTTCTCCTGATATCCATAGATAAAAATTTGATTTTGTCACATAGCTTGATCAACTTCTCTCTAAGCCTTCTCGATCAGAACATATAGAGCATTTAAAATTAAGGTAATGGGAACATCAATTTCTTCAATAGACATCGCTTCAAAGTCTTCCTCGAACTTGGACTAATATAAGGAAAGATATAGGCTTGTTTGGACTTGCCTGAGAGAGTCTTGTTATAACCTCTCGACATTTTAGAGGCAGTATCAACCCCCGAAAATGATCTCATACCAGTTTTCGATCTTGTTTGCTTCGATTAGTATTCCATCCTCATAACAAAGTTATTCATAAGAACCTTTTTTTTGATACTCATCATCAGAGGGTTGCCTATAGTTGGAGCATCTTTCTTCATGAACCCATAAGACGAAAGTGGTCGCTTATAGCTTGACTAAGATCTCGCACCTGCGCCTTGAGAAAGGTTCACTGAGTCGTCTCTTTCTCCTCTCTAGTTTTTCTCGACAGTCCTAATGGTGCCATTCACTATGACCTTTTACTAGCCTGGCATGGAGGAAGAAGCAGCTAGAGTCTTCTGGGATATGTTAGGCTAGGAACCTTGAGCTTTGAAATTAACCTAGTGAGTTGATTTAGAGCCCTCTGATGGTAAACCAAGTGCCGATGGACCCCTTCCAAAATTGGATGCTCTTTGACCTTTGGCTAGAAAAATTTTCATAAAATACTCTTGTAAGCTGGTGAAGGAGTTTGAGTGAAACTTTTGTTAACACTTAAGTTCTGCAAGTCAGAATTGTTGAACCTATTTACTTGACTATTATTGAGCTACTAGCTGTTCTTCTATGGTGTGTGCTATCCAGCAGCCTCTTTGAGCAACTACTATTGTCTGTGCTGCTCAGCCTCAGCTGCTCTTATAAGAGCTGCTTCTCTTCGAACTGCTTTGCGCTCCTCCACTTTCATGACTTCTTACACTATTCCTAACTTCATAAGATAGTTGATCCTATTGGGGTCAACAGTCTTCCAATCCTTTTTGAACTTTCGAAGTGCTTACTCCAGCTCAATCGAATTAATTAACTTACAATTTCTTAAACTATTTGACTGTTTTTAAATACTAACCTAGTCAATGTTGATCTGATCATAGTTATCAGCTTTCAGAGCTGTCAAAATGGGCAAGTCAGCTCTGAAATCCCTCGGCTTTAAATCTGCTTATCCACTTAGTTTGTTTTGTGCAAGATTATATTCACTAATGATACCTTTCAAATCATCTAGCTCTCTCTCAAGTGCCCCACCGATTGGTGTTCCATCAGCATTTCTCATATCATGAGCTAATTAATATTTTGTGAATGTTTCTTATAACTGATAGTAAATTATTTCCACAAATAAATAGATAAAATTAAGAGCTCCACTAACCATATCAAGATCGCCTTCAATATAGTTTTGCATCATTAGACTATCTTCTGCATGAGCCCCAGGGGCTATCTGTATATTTGCTATGTTATCTTCTCCACTAAAGTGCTGAGCATTTATAAAAAAATCTTAGCAATCACTTTAAGCATGTTTGGCTAGTAGTTTTCTCGCCTTGAGGATATCATGCACTGCTTTGTTTATCTCTGCGGATCCTAGATCATACTATGTAATGTGACTACCCTCAGAATGCTAGTCGGAATGCTCAACTACCTTAAATGCGTGACCACCAGATAATGAGTCGTTTGAATCAAACTTCAATATACTATAAGTTTGGATTCATCTTCATTCCTTTAATGTCAGTACTGTTTGCATTGAGTCGCAATTGATCGTTGATCGAGCCCTTTCCACCTCCAATTAAATCTCTGATTAGTCCCTCAGGTTAGCTTCTACCCCCTTCAACTGAGCTTCCCTAGGCTCCATGCAATCCTTACTCCCCAGTCATTTAGCTTTTCCTGTGAGCAGCTGCTATGTTTACAGTCTTCTGAGAGAACTCTATAGTCTCTCCGAGTAACTTCTTTATCTTTTGAGCCTATTAAAATATATATATACTCAACTCCAAACTTACCGTCTACTCATTGAGTTCATCTCTTTCTCTTTTAAATTGTGCCTCTTTCTTGATCACATTTTACCTAGTCTTTGTGAGAAACTCATCCACTCTCTGATTCTTCCTCGAATCTCTGTCTTTTGCATCTGCCTCTTCTATCTGAGCATTATCTCCTGCTGATAAAGCATAGGGATTGTGATTGTGCTGCTCGATGCGGAAATTCTTTAGCTTTTGGATCGGGTGATTGTGGAATAAGTTCATATTCTTCGAAGGAGATATCGGCAAGTTTATCTGAAAAAATATGTCATGGAAATTCACACACAAAAAGTATGCAAGATCAATATCTTGACTTTTAAAATAGAGTAAAGTAACTTACTAAGTTTGGATTTCTAGCAGGATCTTCCCTTACGATCTTATAGTGGATGGAATTCGAGTATACAGATATAATATTAGGGTCAAGTGGTTTCATCTTAGGATGAGAAGAGACCTTAGAAGGTGAACTTTACAGATTCGCCTTGACAGCAGTTAGATTAATTTTCATTTTATTTCTAGTTGTTTTATTTCGATTAAATTGCTTTAAATTATTGCTTTCTTAGTAATTTAAGAATTTTGAATATCTTTGATAAATTCGAAAGAAATTTTAATCACTATGTCTTGAGAAACTCACTATACTTTGTAGCTGAATTTACTTCTTTGAGTCTCTGGTCAAGGAATGTATCAAAATTTCCAACTTAATTAATGCCATCTTCATTTTAAAGCTTGTCTTAATAAATCACAGGAAGTCTTTAGGGAGTCTGGTTTCTTCTCATCTTCATTTTCTATTTTAATTCAGTCATTAAGTTAGACTCACTCTGTATTTTAGAAAGCTCTTTAATTAAAATAGCTAAAATATTTTAGCTTTGTTCTAAGCCATTTATACTCGTCGTCTCCTCTGAATAACTTAACCACGCCTGGCTAACCGTTAGAAGAAAGTGATTCTTAAACCAGCTTTAACTTATCTCCAGTCTCTTCTCTCAAAAGCTTCAACTTTGGATTAGTGTGTTATTTTAAGACTTCATCTCCATTTTAAAAACCTTCTTCAGCTTCAAATTTTTCATGATCATAATCGCCTTCATTAAATTTATCCTCAATTCCTGAAGGAGCATTCTAATTTAGCTTATTTGAGATTCCAATTGTTCTTTCTGTGTGAGAACCATTTTTAATTTTTCCTTTGCTTAATGAATTCTGAAAGGCGGAATTTGCTTAAAGCCTCTCTTCAGCCCTCATCCTCTCTGAAAATAAAGGGACCAACTTCAGCCTACCTGCTCTAAGTCTAAAAATGCGCTAGTCCTAAGCTTTAGGGAATTTCCCCAAATCCTCTAATCTAGATCGCTCGATTTCTCTATATTCTCTGACGTCTTAGACGAAAATTTGCTGATCATACAATTTCACAAGGCTTTTGTTTCTACTCTCAAGTAAAGCCCTTTTTGAAAGCAGCTTCTGCTTAATTTCTTCATTCGAGAGTACTTTACTAGTGTGAGTGAAATTTCTATTATCTCTCTAACTTTTGAAAGTACCTAAGGTATTAAAGTGCAAGGAATTATTATTTCTCGAGGGGAAAGATGTCTTTGACATAGCGAGATGCTCGTTAGCTAAAGTTCTTTCAACAAAAGATGCTTTATCAACTGCACTCTCTTCAAAGAAAAAAGCAATTAGAGAAAAATAAAGTTGAATCTTCATTTTTAGAATCTCTCATGAACACACTGTTTCTTTCTCTAGCTCTTTCCTTTGACTCATTCAAGTATCGCTAAAACTCTTCCATCTAATCCTGACTAGTGAGTCTTCCAGCAGCCATCTTACTGAAGTTTCTTATCATTTCAAAGCTTTCGGTTCTTCCCGCACCAATTTAGCTAAAGTTGCTTCTTTAAGTGAGCAAGAAGGCTGGTCCCTCATTCTATTGCAGCAGTTCCTTATCAATATTACTAGAGAGGGGTAGCTGAGAGGCACTTGCTACTTTCTTCATAACTTTAACTTTCTTGAGATAAGGGGGGTGTTCTATTAAAGTCTCATAGATCTAGTTTCTTTAATCAATTGCTCTGAGTACTGAAGAACCTTGCATGCTATGATGCTTTAATGGAGATAGTTCATTCATCGAGGCATTTAAATTCGATAATATGGGGTTATGATTCCTATATATTATAACGAGTATTATAAAAAAGAGCTTGGGAATCGATTTAATGAAATAAAGAGATTACTGATAAATTTATCAGGACTATTTAATGGAAAGACCAATTAATTCATTAGCATTCTAACAAAAATAAATTTATCTTTGCATTTCTCATTAGCCTGAAATTGTCATTCTTAACAAAATTTTAACCTGTAGAACCCATCGCTGTAAAATTAATATCGCGCAAAAGATTCCTATTCTATAGATATTGCAGCAAAGCAATAATTAAAAAGTAAAATTTTTTTAATAAAAAGCTGAACTTCTCGGAGAAGTTTAAGTGAGAGGGAGCTCTGAAAATCTTCCCTCACCAAATGTGCTTTAGAATCTCTTACTACCTAATATCAGGTCATCTTAAACTTAAGTCATTCTCTTAGTATTGAGGTTTTTAAAGCCATCCCCATCCTTCTCTTTCTAAGGTTTGCCTCCTCTTATTTACTCTGAAAATCCTAATGTCTTACCTCCAGAAGTATGCTTTGCTAAAATAGATTTTGGATACTATGACTAAACTTAGGTTGGCTGAAGTGGCTGGTTAAAGTCAAAAAGCAAGTTGCCTCCTGAAATATTTTGCTCTTCAAAGCTTGGAGCTTCAATTTTAGAAAGTACATTTGAGGTATCCTGTATCCCTGAAAAGGGCAAGCTCCCTGGAAGTTTAGCTTAAGTTTAGGGAGTCTTTGTTTAATCATATTACTATATTGAAGCTGCCATCTTTAATATTGTTTATCTTTGAGTTTTTATTCCCTATAAAGTCTAATTTTGTTTCTATCTTCAACTCATAGATGAAACAATAATTAAACACTTCAAATAGAAAATTATTCCTCTTCCACTTTAACTGCTTCATGAAAATTATATACATTCTGTCTTCAGACTCTCGAGATCGCTGTCTTCTCAATTTTTCAATTATTTCAGCTTTTGAGAGTATCAACGAGCCTATTTTCAAATAATTAGAGCGCCAATTATCTTACCATTCGAATGCCTCTTAGATTCCGGTACCATTCATAGCTGAGATCTTGAACAAAGACCAAGGTCTTCCCTTTATTGATGTCAACCCCAAGCCAGTCGCAACCTAAAAATAAACTACTGAGTCCGTATTAAAAACGAAAGATGAGTTCTTAATAGGTGAATTCTGAACTTACCTCTTGGTCATTAAGCGCATTTGGGAGGTCTTATTTATTAGCCAGAACTAGAACTGGGACTCCTTTCAGTTCTTCTTCTTGTAGCATAAGTTCCAATTCTTATCTGGCTACTTCAACTTTAAATAATATCCTTGCGATAAAATCCATGGAGTTGTATTATTAGAACTCTGTCCTTGTCAGCCGAATCAACCACGAAAATGACTGCGTTAGTGTCTTGATAGTAGCAGCGCCAGTAAGGGCGAAGTCCGGTCTGTCCTCCCAAATCCCATACCTGGAATTTCAAGTTCTTGTAAGTCACAGTCTCCACGTTAAAGCCAACAGCTACATAAGGATTAATATCTTGTGATGAATTTGATCTTCAAAAGAAGGCAACTGTGAATATAGAGATGACGAGGGGTAATAAATGCAGCTTCCTTTCTTACTTGGAACTGTAGGCACAATCTCATCCAAGTGCAATCTGTCTAAAAGATATCTTAAATATTTGAATAACCACTTTGCTTTAATTTAGTAAGCAAATACAATAGTGTGCTTAGATCATGGGTTTAGTTTTGACAGAGGCTGCAAATCAGCAGATGAAGCGATCTTTCGAGCAAATCTTGCTCTTCACTTCCAATCTTTTGCAAAAGCAGTAAATAGATTAAAATATCTTATTTGGCTTAAGCATATTTTTAGAGTAGAAAGTGGAGGAGAATTCAGGGTATGTGGCAAGATCAAAAGTGTTCTATCTTTGGTTTGACGCCTATTTCCACTCGCTCCAAAAATCCTACGCCTTTTACTACAAGAGCCTCAAGCGTAGAGTATTTAGATGGCTTGTACTCAATAAGAGAAAGAGACTGCTCAAGGAATCTAAAGTTCATTTTTTTAATTGCCATTGAATTTTTTATAAAATCCAAAGCTATTCAGCTCTATTAGCAAAATCTGAAGTTTAAGGGCTACCTCGCCTTCCTATAGAATCTTAACACTAGAAGAAATGAGAAGAAGCAAAGTTATAAAATATGTACTTTAGAAATTTAAACTCTATTATGCAAAGACAACAGGAGATAGAGAAAGAACTTGAAAGTAAGATGAATGCAAATAAACTATTCGGAGAAAGATAGTCAGACATATATGACTTCAGCAATCAAGAAGGAAGGGGCTCAGATAAGTAGCCTCTGCGTACTTATTAAAATAAGATAGTAGATGTCTAGCCCATACTTGATAGAGATATGAGATTCGCATTCTTACCTAATCAAGAGAAGTTTTTTTTAAAAGAGATTTTTCTTCAATTGAGAATAGAAACATCAGCCCTACCACTTCATACGAAAACAGAGGCGGGAATGATTACAGTGTCTAAAATCTTAGCCAGAATCAACCCTCTGCACTTCCAAGTTGGTTTAATTCGAATTAGATCCAAAGCAAATAGCCACCTTAATTAGAAAATACTGCAAACTCCTACACTCAAGGGTAGCCAAGTAATGACACCCCTTCTGCTAATTACTCTCCCGTTAGATTTATGAGAGAGGAGCATCCTCACCTAAATCAGTTTCTATATAATCATAATAATTTATCTTAAAAAGGAAGAAGTTTCAGAGGACTAACTCAAGTCAAAACTTTAACTGGAAACTGCAGACTAACACTAGCAGGGTTGAAAACCCCTTCATTTAAAATTCCTTGAACAAGGAGAATACTTTTGACTCGGCCAATAGATCAAATTTCATAGACTATACTAAACCTTTACAAAACTTTACCTCATCTACTCCACAGAAACAATATTTTGTCAATTTATAATTTTATTTGGAGTTATAATTTCATTAGAACTAGCTCTTCTCGTTCTAAAATACCTCGAAGGAGAATTTGCAATAGGAGCTTAAGCCAAGTCCTCTAAATAACACTCTACAGGGTATCCTGAAAAATGCAGCCAGCTAGGGAAGCAACCACAAAAACATTTAAATTTAATTAATAGAATTTATTTTCACACAAAACTCAATCGAGTGCGAAGAAAAGAACATTGAGTCCTTACTTTGACAGACAGGTGTAGTTCTTCTTGGGCAAAGGCTAACCCATTTAGAAGAATGCAAGCATTGGCTAATCTTATGATTAAAGCAATTTCAACTCCTCAAATCTAAATGACATTTAATCATCATTTATTTATGCTTAACAATATTTATGATAGAGCAGGTATTCTAAATTAGAAGCAACTCCCAATTTCTAACCGAAGCAACGGAGGCACTTCTTAAAAACAGTTTTCTTCAAATCGGACTCATTCTGCTAAATAAAATTTTGCTACTCTATAATGAGCTTAATAATTTCTAAGGGATCGAATGGAAGTCTCATTTATAAGCAACTGAGATCACCAAAGGAAACTAACACCTCATTTTAGAATTAGAATCAGAGAGCACTGAAACACTAAGGTAGCTAATAAAGTTTGCAAAAAGGTGTATCTGGTCATCATTCTTCTGCCAGTTTAATTGGAGAGCAGGTAAAATGACTTAATTTTGTATATTTTTATTATTAAAAGGTTCCATAATTCAAATCAGCAGCTTTGAGAGTGACATATAAGGATAACCATAAAGTTAATCTCACTCTCAATTTATATTCTGTTTGAAGATTTTATTTGCTCTCATTTATAAATTAAAAGATGAATGGAGATTTGAACTCAAAGGGAGGAGATTAAAATAGTAGATCTGGAGTAAGAAGTGGAGCCTTTGAAATGAGAGGTCATAATACGAGTCGCAGTACAAGCAGAGGAAGAGAGCCAAGCTACACTAAGAATACTATGAGCTTTATTTAGAAATTCATAAATTGACAACAAACTTATACAGAATATAGGAGTATGATTCTACTTGAATTTTAACATTCACATTCAATAATAGCGATGAAGAAATTTGTAGTGAGCTAAAATTATTCTTAAAATTTATTTTATAAGATTATATCTTGGAAGATCTGAGAGAGCATTTGCTCTGCTGTAGATGAGTATGTATTTGGTTTCTATATTTAGTAACATATATATTTTTAAAGGTTTATTATTTATGATTACGAAGCTGTCTTATTGAAAGCTTGTTGTCTATTTAAGTGAGAAGAGACTATCTCACTTATACTTTACTTTTGAAAGGTCTAGAATTGAACTTTAATTTTTTCCTTTCTATACTTAATATTTTGCTGTCACTCCATAATTATAGAGTTGGAAGGCCGCTTTAGGGCCAAGTCTTGTGCGTACCGCACTGCCTCTATGAAATCTATTTGTATTAGGTCTGTAATAAATTGTATCTCATTAATTATTAAATTAATGAGTGTCTCTCACATCCCCTTAGTGGTGAATGACCCTATTTAGTAAGTAATCTCTCAAGTGGTAAAGCACTCTGTCAGAGAGATCTCCTTCAAAATCTTTAACTGGTATCCCGTTTGCAACCTGCTCTAGATAATTGTAGGCCTTGTTGTCAATTATTATAATATCTTCGAGTCAGCGACCCTCCAGCAGAATTCCTAAGTTCTTTACCTAATGCACAAGAGAGTCCTTGTAGATGCGATAGTCAAAGAATTCCTCCCCTTCGTTTTCTATGGCTTGCTTTAGGAGTCCGGAGCAGTAGACGCGACTTGAGGAAGTGAACATTATAATTTCAAAGTGCTTTTTCAACTCCCTCAATACTTCTTTTAAGCCAAAGTTATTTAAAGATAGGATAATGATTTAAGCCTGGCCTGAGGGCTATAAACACCTTTAAAATAATTATATAAGTTTCTATATCTTCTGATGGTGATTTTTGTAGAGAAAAGTAATAACTTCAGCTTAGGGAGGAGCCTTCTTTTCATCCAGTGTAACTTTCACGAGAGTCTCGTCAAAGTCAAATACCAAAGTTTTCTCTTCTATAAGAACAATCAATCATTTAAACTAATTCAACTTACTCCTAGATAATTAAAGCAAGATATATTTTATGAACGATTATGAAAAGTTTTATAATTTGGGGAATTTGGCTTTCTCTTTATCAATCTATTCTTAATTTGGAGTGATGTGGGAGTGATTCATTCTATAATTAGAATGACTATCTATTTAGGAATGAGCACCTCCTCTTGCTCTGCCGTTGTGTAGTCTTGAGTGAATTGAACTTTGGAATTCTGAGGATTCGTTGTTATTATGATACAGGGATCTAGGCTGGTTTGAAAAAGCTTAATGAGTCTTGCCTGAGGATTAGAGTCGAAAAAGATTCAAATTAATTTATAATCGATGAACGCTACTAGTAAACATATCCCCTCAATAAGGATGAAATTTCAGTTCAAAATTTGAATTTACAATGATAATTTGAGCCAGAACGGTGATTTTGAGAGACTTTGTTAGTTTGAGTATGTGGTGAAACTCCACCTTAATAGAATCTAGGAGGCTTCTCGTGATTTGGATTTTGCTTTACAATATTGACTGTCACACCTATTGACTAGCCTAAGTTATTGAAGCTAGCTTTGCTGTTTGCCTCCACACTTCCAACATATTTAGCAACACTCCTTTGATAAAAATAGTATTTTTCAAGCATTCTATTTGCTAAGTTTTGATTTTACTGTGAGTTACTCCTCTTAGCATGCCTAACCACTGAGTCTTTGAGCTCTTAAATGTTTGTGAAAAGATCCACCTTGGCCTATTTGAGATAGTCCAAAATGTCTCCCTCGTCAATGTTCCTTCCATAATCTGGCTGACTAGGTAACATATTGCAGAAGCTCTTCACTGCGGGAACGTTATTGATATCGAGAAAGTCTCCTATTGATAATAAAAATTCACCCTTGTTTATATAAAGTCCTGGATAAATTCACTTCGTACTTTAAATACAGGATTGCTAGTTAGGTCTGCATTTGGTGCACCAGATGTATTTCCACTGACATCTTGCATTATCAACATGGTTCGATTATGCGCTCCACTCTCTCCTTTTTCTATTAACCTGGGCTTTTAATTTTTAAATTAGTTTCCCTGCAAAGAATCTGCTCGCGCATTTTCTAAGATTTTGGAGCGCTAAATCTTTTCAGCCAGGAAACTGGGCTCTTTATAAAGATCCAATCCAGATCGTCTAAACTATTGCATCGAAGCTATAAAAAACATTAAGT
>JAJKFJ010024474.1:0-14210 GCA_027382625.1 Tetmemena sp. SeJ-2015 | reverse complement strand
TCGCCCGATTAAAGAAGCTTCTCTCTTAAGTTGGTGAGGTTGAAAAAATGAAATCCGTTCGAGAGGCCCTTTTGAAAACAAGGAGGAAGAATAGGAATGAGAAAATCATCAGCGAGCTCTCTCATGTTATTGCGTTAATTGAATTTCCTCGCGTACGAGATTCTTTCTTCAGCTGCCTTGCATCAGCGGTAAAGTTTCTTAATCGAGAGGAGTTCATTTGATCTCTCCTATTCCCATTCATTTAAAATCATTAGAAATCCAATCTGCTGCAATCAGAAATTAGTTAAAGAAGGCTTCTGAGAATTTTAGCTTCCCTGCTATAAATTTATTTTTTCTTATTCTTGATTTGCTAATGAAAGTTATTCATTCTGTCCTAAGATTGGTTTGTCTTTCTCCTCTTTTGATATTTTACTTAATCATTTCTTTGAGTTCAATTCGTAGAATAGGTGAAAAATTCATGTCTTAATTTATTTTGTTATCGATTTCATTGGCAGCCATTGACGATGGGCCACTTTATATTTAATATAGATTGGGGAGGATCTTCTTCCAATTTATCGATTATTCTTTCCTTGCAATTCAGAGCTTTATGGCATTTATGTACTTTGCCAATATGTCTAATTTTGGTGGCTTTGATACTATGAAAAACATAAGAAATGAAAGGAGAAAATGAATGTGGAACTTACTGAAGTCATTCATTCCGCAATTTATCGCTCCTATTTCATTTTGTTTATAAGTTACTGCTGAGAGACCAACTATTTGGTAGTGAGAGTGGATTAGTCGATACTAGGTTTGTATTTGTCTTATTTTCTAGGTGGATTGAGTGCCGTTCATATCTAGCATCATTAGATCCATCAATATCAGATCATTGGGCAGCCCTTGGAGGATCCTTTTCTTCGCCATCTCAAAAGCTATCAACCCGTTGCATGCAACACCACTCTCAAGATGGAAGTTTTGAATTATCAGCTACTGAAGAGTGAAAGAATTAAAGTCGTTGTCATCTACTTTCAAGATCTGAGGGAATTCCTAGGCCTTGTCTTTCAGGTAGTAATCGGCTCTTTTCGAAAGTGCTTTGTAGTAAATTTTATTCCGTGAATATGCAATTTGGTTCGCTAATCACAATGTCTAATTATAGGTTTTACTCTGGGGAGCTTTCGAAATCTGAATTTTCTAGATTACGATCTGCCAATACAGCTTTTTTCAAAAGCTAGGATTTTTATTTTATTGGTGGACTTATTAGCTTTATATGATAGTTATAATATATTTATATATAGAGTCTTTTGCGGTGGCCATTTCGAGAATGACTAGCTAATTCACCGTTTGATTTATTTATATATTAGAGAGCCTATACATCCACCAATAATATTAATTAATTTATACTTACTGTTGTTGCTGATGAGGTTCTTTCAGAAATTGAAGCTATTTTTTATTTATTCAGTGAGTATGCTGATGACGACAAGGCGATAGAGTATTTTTGCAATTGATCCCAGTGTGTTTTTATTATTTTAATTTTTCAGATTATTTCAATTTCTTTTTTGGAGAGTGAGCTGATCCATTGTTCACAATATCAAAGTTTATAGTGAAGATACAGTGAGAGCATGAACTAGTTTAGTTTAGATTATGAGATGCAACAATTTTATTCTTGATTATTATTTTTAGAAGCTTGAGCAGTCTGATTAGCCTTAAGAAGTTTATAATAATTTATTTTGCTGTCATCCTCTTGAGGAATTAAAATATATTAAGGCGTAACTAATTAAATATTTATTAGGGCGTCCTCTGCCCTTATCTAAAATTAAATTTAAATTAAACTTATAATAATTAATTTTTTATAGCAATATTGTGATCATGCTTCCAGGACAGACAGGATACTACTACCCAATGAACAATCAATAATAATCCACTCAATAATAGAATTATGGGAACAGCTACTCTAACAACTACAACTAATAATAACAATACTGGGGGGCCTCATGTCTATCCTCAACAGCCAATCAGCCCATGGGGATTCTCCAACTAGAATTATGCATTGTATCCAAATCAGATATAAAACCTCAATCAACCAAACTACCAAGTGATAAACAATTTCAACTTCAATGCGGGATCCTATGTGTACCATCCCCACTGCCCATACTTCTAAAATCCACCTCCTCATCAATCATAGCAAACTCAAAGCTTAATATAACAGCAACAGCAATAAAACTAAACAACTCAACTTCCTTCAACTTCTAATCAAGAGAACAGAATGAAACTCAAGAGATCATTTTGCCCAAGCAAGTATCTTAATCTATAAAGGTACAAGAAGAGAATTACAGGAGACTTAAAATACTCAATCGAAGAATACGAGCAGCTCTAAAGCCAGTTTGGCTCATTCCAAGAATTCAAACAGTGGCTTAATAATTAGTACAAAAAGAGATCCACTCCTGAATTCATCAATGAACCCAAAGCACTGGCTCCTCCTCAATCATATGATCTCACTCCTGAAATTTGCATTAAGCAAGAAATCAAACAAGAAGTAAATTTGGATGAGAAATCTGAAAATAATACAAATCATCAAGATCAAAGCAGGAATGAACAAATTTACATTGAGCGCATCAAGCAGCTTGAGAAGACTGACAAAGAAAAGGATGAAACAATCAGGCTCTTGCAACAACAAAAATAAGAAATATTCCAAAAGCTGATAGAATCTTAGGAGTACTGCGAGGCCTTACTCGCTCATTTCTAATAAATCCTCGATGCCATCTTCGCAGCCGACTTCAATGCCTAAAAATTAAAAGAGCAGGTTTTATCGTAAATAAGAGAACTCAATCAACTCGATGGAGTGGAATTAATGCAAGGAAAATAACAAGATGAAGAATAAATTCAAGAAGAGAATAAAGCTATCAAGAAATCTTAAACTCAAAATAAATAATAAAGACATTCTAAGAAATCTTACACGCTCAAGTTCTATGACTGGGGCATGCGATAGAGGATTGGCAAGTCTCTTCAATATCAGGGAAATGTGTTGAACAAGCAGATGTGGAAAGACATAATCAATGAGACCAAGACTGGCAGAATTGGAAATAAATTTGACGTTATAATGTCGGATGCGCCTTGGTCAGACACAGCACTTAAATTAAACTACAACACAATGAATGATTAATAATGCATGGATGAGATCCCCGTGCAAGAGCTGCAGAAGGATGGCTACCTCCTCCTCTGGGTCACCAATAAGAAAATCGAGCCAGCTCTCAAGTATCTCGAGAGAATAGACTATGAGAAGATAGAGATGATAACATGGGTCAAGATCAATAAGGATGGCAGCCTCCGCGATAATATTGGCTACTATCTGAGACACAACTCCGAGCACTGCATCCTAGCCAGAAAGAAGGGCAGCTTCGCCAACCTCAGGTAGATCTCCAAGACTCACACAGCCAGGAATGTGATCCTCGCTCCCATGGGAGAAGCCTCGAAGAAGCCTGATGAGATCTACGAGATTATTGAAACACTCTGCCCCAAGGGCACCTACTTGGAGGTGTTCGGCAGGAAACACAATCAGAGGGAGAAGTGGGTGACGGTGGGCAACGAGTCCATCCTCCGCAAGAAGATCAAGATGCCAACGTATAAGGCCAAGCAATAAAAGAAGGTCCTTGATCAACTCAAGAAGAGCAAAGCCATCCTAATTAAATGATAACCACTCTTAATTCTTAAATAATTTGATTAATTGTTCAATCGACTTATTTCAGCTTAATTCATCTAAGGGGTTTTAACTTATTAAAAAAATTTTAATTATATTTGCTAAAAATAAGAAATACATTTATAATTTTTTTAGTGTTCTAATTTCTTAAATATTCATTCCAATATTTAAGAAGAATATAATAAAGAGAAGATCTTAATATTATTTTCACTTCTTAAATTTAAACCTTAACACAATATTTTTGTACTATTTTGTTCTTTATAATTGAAAATTACTTCTCATATTTTTGGGGATAAACTAATCTCTAACATTACAAAGTTAAGAATTTTTTATTTTGAATTAATTTAATAAATACTGGCTTTGGGAAAGCTACTTATCCAAATGATAAAGAAGTCTACATTGGGGAATTTGTAGATGATTCATAAAACGGAAGAGGCACCATTATTCGTGAAAACGGAATCAGATCTACTTATTTAATTTTAACTGAATATAAAAAATAAATTCTAAATAAAATAGAGAGATAATTACGTTTAAGAGTATTTTAATCTAAATTGTGATTATGTAATTTAATTTTTTACAATTATTATAGATATGAAGCTTTCTTCAAAGATTTTGAAATTTATGGGAGATTCATTGTCTACTGTCCAGATGGCAGGAAGAGAATAAAGCTAGGACTTTTGGAAATAGGCAGTACTGATGAAAATCTTAATGATTTATAATTTTTGAAGTTACAGAGCAAGATTAAATTCCAAAGGGCTATAAAATGGACTTAAGGCGATCCATGAGCATTCAAGGTTCTGAGAAAAAGTTTGTGATTAATGTAGAGGAAGAGGAGTTGGAGGATTTAGAGGATGAAGGAATAGATGAGTCTGATAATGAGGAATACTAGATCATGGAAGTAAATTATATTTAGATTTTTAGTATGATACATTTGTAATGATCATGGAGAGTGAAGGCAAATACAAAGAATAGCTTAATAAAAAAGGCTAATTAATTAATAGTCTAAATAATGCAAAATATAAAAATATTTTTATTGTATTCTTTTATTAAAATAAGCAAGGCAATTTGACTCATTAATTATTTAATTTAAAGATCAGAGATTTTTAATATTTTAGAGATTTCGATATCTTGCATAATTATTTTAGAATTCTAAATTATTTTAATTTCTCAAAATTCAATAAATTTTCTATAAATTTAATAGCTTGACAAAGCGGAGTAAAATGAATTTTACAAGTATGAAATCAATTTTTTAAAAATATAATAAAAACAATGAAAAAATTAAAAAAAAGCATTGTTAAAAGCGATTTTTCTTTTCATGAAGTTCAATTTAAATAAATGCTACTAAAGATAAATGATCTTTTTATTCCGAGGAATAAATATTTTTAGTTATATGAAAAAATAGAGTATATAAATTTTGTTTGAGATAAACATCTAACTTCAATATGCACAAAATTTATTGTTGTGAATAAATAAGTTCAGAAGTATAGAAATAAATAGAGATCTCTTTGAACCTTAAGAAATAAAGAAATAAAATAATGGCAGATAACAACTCACCTGTGTAAATTAGAAAAACCAAAGACTTATCAACCAATAATTCATAATAAGAGAGTGCAAGGTCTTCTAATAGGAGTTCTATTCATATTATCTCAAAACAAAATAGTGTTAAGAATCCTGATAGCATTATTTTTAAAGCAAAGTCTAGGGTGCAAAAAAGTCAGATTAGTAAGTTGCACCAATAACCTAAAGTTCCTAGTTCTCCGAGAGTGTAAGAATGTCCTAGCAAGCAGAGTAGATAAACTTTGGTCTGAAGCAGAAAGTGAATGAAATGATGGAGCATTTTGAGTTTGAGAACTAATTTAAGAGAGAGTTCGAAGGATTCAGCAGAGAGCACGAATAGGATTCAGAATCATTGCCTTGGAATGAGAAGGTGAAGTAAATGACAGACTCAGATTCAAATTATAAGAATTATAGAGTGTATTTATTATGAAGATTTCTTGGTGGAGGGACTTTAATTTAGGAAGAAAAAAAGAGAGTTACAGTTGAAACAAGAAGCACAGCGTAAAGAGTATAACGAACTCCATAAAAACGAGATAAAAAAGCCTTTACCCTTTACTTATTTACTTAAATTTAAGATTAAGAAGAAGCTGATTGCTTAGAAATTGGCTCTTGAGACTAAAGATCTGGGTCGGTACAAAGAACTAAGCACTTTCAAAATGCGTGAGGAGTAGGCTCTAGGAGAAGAGATCGACTCAGAGGAGACTACTCTTAGAAAGAACCAATACTTGGACAATTACATCGATGATAAGCTCTATCAAAAGTCTAAAGAACAAGAGGCAATTGGATTGAGCTTTGAGGATAAGATGCTCATAGAAAAGTATGAAAATAACTACAGCGAGTATGATGAATACTGGGAGGACTTTGAGGATGAAGAACATTCAAGAACTAAAAACAAAGAAAGCATCGCAGTGGAGAGATAGGATGAAAGAAAAGGACTTTAGAATCAACAGTCAATGAGCAACTTAGACCAAACTTTTCATGAGTTGGATAAGTATCCAGAGAAATTTGATGAGCTGGATAAAAAGTACGCTGATTTTAGAAGGCAAACCTATAAAGGCCATCTTAAAGCAGTTGATAACTCGATATTTATTTGCATTCTAGTAGAGTTGAAGAGCACTATGGAAAGAGAATAGCTACCTTGAAAAGGGCTATGAGGATTTAGGTTCGATATGGAAGACAGTAAGCTAGAGACAAAGCAAAGAAGATACTTACTGAGTCTGTTCTCAATCTTACTCAGCAGTTTAAGACTGAGCTTGTTGCACTATTTATTATTGCAAGAGTTTTATTAAATATATATGCTTGAAAAAGATTATATCATCTGGCTAATAAAAGTTATTTAACTTATAATTGTTAGTTTTTTAAACCGGATACTTTGCATAAAGTGTCATAAACCTCATCTATAAATTTCTATTTCTTACCCAATTACCCCATTCACTTTGTAATTTTGATTATAATTAAACTTAATATCTTTTTTTCTTCACTCCTTGATAGTTTCTAGTTTTACAGGTCTGAACTGCGAGCTCAAGACAAGAGAGTGAACCATTTCAGGCAAACTGTTAAGGAATAAGAGCATCTTTTGCAATAAATGAGCACTTATATGGCACATGCAGGCTTGGTTGTAGCTTAAGATGTGGAGGAATTAAAGCGAGTGAAGAATGAAAACAAGTAAAATTCTAGGAAAGTAGCTGCATCCAAGCATCAAGACACCCAAGTTGCAACTAATTAGCTTTCTGCACTTAGCAAAAGTTAAAATGATAAGATTTTAATTTAAGCAACCAACCTGAGTTTAACTTTTACTCCTTCTATGTGGGTATGAATATCCTAGAGGATAGAAACTAGATAGTTCATGAAGAAATTGTCAGAGCTCTCACTAAAAAGATTCAAATAAAAAATGAAGTTATTTTACAAAAGATAACTGGACTAGAGGATCAATTGGAAATAAGATTGAATGACATCGCAACGTTTAAAGGACTTCAAGAGATCTATGATATTCGAGATACTTAGTTGAGAAGTAGAATCCAAGAACTGGAGTCACAAGTCGAGGCCAAGGATTTATACATAGAGCAAGTCTAGAGAAAATTGGAGGATCAACTCACAACCCAACTTAATCGCAAGTTAATTTTAAAATTAAAGTATCATCTTCATATTTACCTTTTGTAAAAGTCTTTTATTCATCTCTTTTGTATTGTGAATGCGGAGCGTTCTGAGAAATAAAGTTTACAGACTCAGCTACAGTAGTGCTTGGCGATGACTAAATCTGAAATAGAAGTGAATGAGTAGATAAGAGCGCAGCAAGAAAAGATAATAAACCAGTTGAAGAAAGAGATGAAAGAGCTAAAGATGATCATCAAGATACCAAGGCTCAGGAATATTCATATGGACTAGGTCAGGTTTGAGGAATTGCAGAAACTTAAGAATCAGGAGATCATGTTTGGAGGCACGCATTAGCTCCCGAGCGACACACTAAGTTCAAGTGAGGGGGGACTCACGCAGGATCTTAATAAGTTCCATGCCTACTTAACTTCTCTCAATTTAAGTTTAGTTGAAATAGCATTTAATTTATTCTGCTCCTGCTGATTTGCTAAAGCCAAGGTAAGCATCCTATGACAAGAGGAATAAGTATGATGAGGGAACTATGAGTAGTCACATGAAAAGAAAGATGGGTCCTCTCTTCAGTGAGTCTGCAAGTAAACTTAATCGCATCTTTTATAATCTTAATTACTTAAATTTGCTTGTTTAGCCTAGGTTTTTAGACTGAGCGTGCAAGAGAAGATGATGATATGGCCTAAGGAATTTACTAAGGGAAGGGTGGACGCGGTTTCCCCAAGATTCTACAAAATAAGGACCGCATCGTTAAGTAGCTTTTATCTAGGATAGATAGTGGCATCAATAAACACAACCTGGAAGATTTTAATTGAATTAATATTCTTTTTATTTGTTGGAAGAGATGTAAAAAACTTTAACTAGGAATTAAAAGCTGGTGCGAGAGTCGATGAGCTACTCACAACTGCCCTCTATTCAATTTAACTTCGACTCTATCATGACCACTCATGATGTCTCTAAGAACTAGAGCAAGATATTATACACTTTTAAAAGCTATATCAAAAATTGTTCTTTAAAGCAAGATGTAATGAGTATTTTGCCTTTGAGGAGATTTTTCTGATATAGATAGCTCACAAATATATTTCTTAAACAGATAATTTCAATCAAAATAGGCACTTAGCATGAGTCAGTTAATAAATTGGCATTATAAAATTCAAATTTAACCTTGCTTGGTTTTTAAAACTTGAAGTATCATCAAATTTGTTAATTATAGTTAATTCGTTGTTCATAATCAAAATGTCAAATTCTTAAGCAGGTGTGAGCACCTTTCTCAACTTGAATGGCACTCACTCCACAAACACCACTCTTTTAACCAATACTTCACGAGGTCAAATATCCCAGCCTCAGTCGCAGCAAATCTCCCTTCCACAGAGCATAGTGCAGACGCAGCAACCCACTCCAAGCCAAAACTCAAAAATATACAGCCATAACTTTGCAAATCACTCTTCTTCGCAGATGAATAAATAGAATTTAGAATACTAAGATGAGATTGGGAGGATGAGTGTGGGAGGAGGTAAAAGCGTTCAGCCGCAACTGTCCCTCTCTAATTTGAATAACTTCAACATGCCGATCTCACCTTCCAACACCTCTTCTGTAAGGAATCTCAATGAAATTATTTAAGCAGTTAGAAGTTTAAATTTTTAAAATGAAATAAGTGGAAATTCATTTGGTATGTCGAACTGCGGTAGTGGGTACTTGCAAAACAAGCAGCAAATTCATTTTGGTGGAAATCAATTAGCAAGCAATGCTCGTATACCCTTGCCTCCAAGCCATCTAAGCAATCATTAATCGCAGAGCTAACTCAGTCAAGTCAGCTCAACTACTCAATTCAATAATCATCATTAGCATCAATTCTAGAATGGAGCTACCTCCCATTATTGATATCGTAATAATTTCTAAATTATCTTTACTTCATTCTCTAATCTGCAATAATCGAGCATCTAAAATCTATAGGCAGTTTAGAGCAGCCACTCTAACTCCGTCAACATGTTCAATTTGAATCAGCATCAATAGCAATACACGGAAGAGGATGAACAGCTTCCTGAAAATGGCTAGTAGTACGATTAAGACTGCGAATAAGACTTGGAAAACGAGGAGCTCTGGCTCTAGAGTACAAACCTTAACAGATTTCAAAATAGTCAGGTGCTAAACTAATAACACCAAAACTCACAACCGAATTTCCAGGAAGATCTCGAAGAGGTGGACTACAATTTTACGCAATAGACTCAACAGAATCAGCAATTCCAAAGCTACAATCAGAACTAGGTTAATTCATAGTGGGATGGAATCAATCAAAATTAGTAGGAAGAGCACTACTAAGAATAGGAGCATGAAGATGACTTTCAAGCCAATAATTATGACAACTCAGGACAGCGGGAGGAAATGTACAGCAATGTAAATTCAGAGCGATAAATGCAGATGCAAAATTAAGGAATAAATGAGTAGTAATAAGAGCAGTTTCAGTTGAGCAACTAGTTTAACTAGGTGCATCTCTATTAAAATGGGGTGCCAATTGAATTGAGCCATAGTGTAAGCTAAGAAGACAGAAATAATTTGAGGACGAGTGAGTTGATAGGTAGCTATTAAAACTTATTCAGTGATATGAAGAGCAAACTCTCTGATATTTTAATTGTTTTAGAATGATTGAGTTTAATGAATAAGATATCAAGGATAGATTCAACTTGAAAATCAATGCTTCTGATAAAGGTGACTCCAGGCAAGATAGCCTTGAGAGACAAGCACTTAGGGATTTTCAAGGAACAGAGACTTCAATTAAAATTTAATTCTATAGCTTAATTAAAGACACTTGGGAATTATGGGTTAAATACCCAAAGCACTTTTCAATAGCAGTTAGCCTCTCCTATTCCCTAAATGAAACTCCTTGATCAACAAAACTTGAGCCCGAGTGCTAATAGAACTCTAAATAAAAATGCCTTGTCTCAAGATGAGCGCCAATTCAACAGCAATTTGATTGAGTCTTACCAAAGTTTCAGGGCAATTTAGAATATGAACTAGTAGGCTATCAAAGAACTAGCAAGACCTACTAGCTCACTTTCAAGTTCTGCCTTCTCCCCAAACACCCTAAAATAGACTGACAGAAGAGTGACTGAGAACCTACCTTACAATTCTCACTTCAGCCAGAACAGTCATTCGAATCATAATTTGAACGACAGACATAAGAGAAGGATTCTTTCTTCCATTAACCTCAAAAAGTCACCTTCAAGGGGTAATGACGATGGGCAAGCAGTCATCTCAACTTCTTCTAATTACAAATTCACGAACACTTCTATGGGCTCTCCTACCTCACCAAAGAACTACATCTACTCTCCCTACTCACAGTATAAATCAAGGTTTGAACTCATGAGCTCGTAAAATGGTTAGAACAAAGAAAATATAAACATCAATCATAATCATCAGCAACATAAGAGTAACAGCAAGTAAGTTCTGGTAAATTATAAGCACCTGTAAAACTAGAGCGCTTATACCTCCTCACCAATTAACTTGCATCATCTCTCTGTGGATAACTTGCAATAGAACTAAACTTAGCTCTCTCCTCAGTCTCGAAAGAGATTGAACTTGAATAATCTCCAAGGAAGAAATCTAGTCAACTTGAATCTGAGTGCAGTTCCTAGTAATTCTCAAATTCATGGCCAGTCTAAAGTAGCCCAGATCAAGTAAAGAAGTTCCACTGTGGATAACTATCACTCGCTCTATCTGGAGTAAATCTAGCTCAATAAATCACTGATTGACTAAGTGAAATCTCTCAAGAATTAGCTAGAGTAGTCGAAAAATCATCAACAGTACGAGTAAAGGCTTTTTAAGCTTCAACAAAAGGAGGACTATCTAACTCAGAAGAATTCGCATCTCCAATTGTCAAATGAGCAGCTCATGTTGTAAGTGTAAGAACTTTAGGATTAGATAGAGGGCTCACTAAGATCGAACCAGGAACTAGAAAACTTCCTCGAGAACTGTGAAGTTTCCCAGAATAGATTGCTTACTGACAAGCAGAAGTTATTCAATCGAAAGGTGCAAGAGTTGAATCATCGCAATTCCGAACTGAGAGATTAGAATATTAGCCTCGAGGAGAAGGTGAAAAGTTTAGAGGGAGAGAAGTAAAAACTTCAAGAGAAATGGGTGAGAGTGAGTGCTCGTTAGAGAGTAGAGGAGAAGAATAAGAGCAAAGTGAAGGACAAAGAATAGCAACTTGAAAAGCTATAGACATAAATACAGCAGATATCTTCTAAGCTTGAGTAGGCAGAGAAGGAAAATAAGGATCTTAAGGAAGAGAACTTTAAAGAGAAGAATAGAGCTAATACAACCAGTGCTGCTGTTAAAGACTATTAGTTAAGGTTGGAATCTATGGAGAAGGAAAAGATGCTAGCAGATAAGGTAACTAACGAACTATTAGCTAGGATACAGAGGTATGAATCTGAAATCGGAGAGCAGAAAGGCTAGATTGGGTAGATGAAAGAAACGATATAGATACTTTAGAGTGATCAACAAGAGTTAAAGAGGATTGAAATCGAGATGTTGTTGAATTTTACAGTTTTAATTTATTCTATTCATTAGAGATGCAATAAATGCAAGTAAAGATGAATGATGTGAATAGCCAGAGCATCGACCTCTAAACTTATAATCTCTAGTTAGAGGCTGATAATTAGCGTCTTTCTAATTCCGTCTAAGATCTTGAAGAATCGCTTATACTAAAGAATTAACAAGTCGAAACTCTTCAACTCTAAATTGAGCACTAAACATCTTAGTTCAAGGATCTACAACAAGATTTCACAGATGTAATCGAGCAACTTTAGAAGAAGGAAAACGTCCTAAATATAAAGCTTTCACATTTTCAACTTTAGCTATGTTTTTTACTGTATATAAAGTTCTCAACAGATGAATTGTAAGAAGCAGCTGACTTCCTCATATCATAAATCTAACTTGATGAGATGAACAGTGGCCGTAATTTTAATGAGGGGTCAAATTAGGAGGACCAGACAATTACTTGTTTGATTGTGAAAGCCTCAGATAAGATAAAGTTCTTGAACCGCTACATCAAAGGCTTGAAACTCGAAATGGAAGAAGTATCTGAGAAGTATGATAAAATAGTTTTGGAGCAGAGAGAGTCGATGCAAGAATGCTCTAATTTAGAAAGTATCAGATAGGTCAACCAGGTTCAGATGGATAACTATAAAAGTGAAATAGAATAACTTAAGAGCTATGTTTAGCAGTTAGAAGATATGCTCAAAGCAGGCAGTATGGATTAAGGAAATAATAACAATCAAGGCATAGACTTTTAAGAAACGTTTTCAGCTTTTTAAATACAGAGATAAAACCTTAAGCAATAAGCAAATAGGAGTGAGCTTTAGCAGCAGCGGCAACCATTCAAGCAAAATTAGTTTATGGAAAATACTCCCTCGGTCCTTCAGGTCTATTAAAGTAAAGTAAAGTAAAGTAAAGTAAAATTTGAGGAATTATAATTAATAATCAATTTCAAAACCAGCACTTATTACAGTTCTAGTTAAGAAACCGACTTATTATCCTATGTACTTCAGGTCTATTAATCTACTATCTCTAATGAGAACTTCTAGTATCCAAATTAGAGCTATGATCAATAGTATTAAGAAGTGGATCATCAATAAGAGTTGTTTTAGGATAACTAGTTTAAGCATGAGCAAGAAACAGACCCATCTATTTACTAGTCGATGAACTCACAGCAAGCTAAAACTTATAACCACTTACTTCAAGAGTATCAGCCAGAGAACTAAAAAAAGGTTAATTTATGATCGTTGATTAATTTTACTAAGATGAGCTTTCTCAAAGAGGAAAATAACGCTACTTGGAGAAAGTGCTTGATCGCGGAAACTAAAGGCCTGTTAACTACTAGAGTAGCTAGGCTAGGAATCATCAACTTAAATTAGGAGTCAATCAAACCTCGATTCATAATTATGGGGATCAATCTAAGGTGTGTCTGCCTACCAGACTTCTCCTTGGGAATAACTCATCTGTGCAAAGTAATCTCACAAGTCAGATTAATTAGCTGAAGGCTAATCAATCGAGCTAGTCAATAGAGAGTAGTGAAAAAGAGAATATCTCACTCCAGCAGTAAATTAAGAACACTCTGAGCTAGTACAAAAATCAGCAGTAGTCAAAGTCTAAGGTTATTGGATAAAGGGGAGAGAGCGGAAAGAGATTGAGTAACTCTAAATCATCAGGTTTTAATAGAAAGAGCAGCATCATCTCTAAAATTGGAGATAAGAACGAGCGATAGTCGCAGCAGAGATCACTCTCAAGGTCACCGATTTCTCAACCTGTAATCAACGCTCATTAGCATCACGCAAGTGTAGATCAATTGCCATTCAATAGTCACTAGCAAGAGTTTGAAGTAAATTCCTAAGATCATTATAGCCAGGATTATCAAAAAGAAGACCCTCACTCTATCTAGTATCACTCTTAGAGAGCAGTCTCTCACAATAATTTGAACTTGTAAGGCAAATAGAAGTAGTAATACCTTGCTCTGCAAAGTGTGCGTGCTAGTTAATCTTAAGGGACAAATTTAATGCTAAGTTCAATTCATCCAAGCACAAGTACGCCTTCTGTGCTTGGTAGCGCAAATTAAGATTTAAACTTTAACTAAAGCGAGAGGGAAATCATACCTATGCATGCTTAAGTTTCTCAATTCGGCGATAGGAGAAATAGTTAGTAAAGAGCAGGCTCTATTCTTTAAAATTAATTATGACTATTTCAACATTTTAATTAATTTTAATTATTCTTGGAAGACCTATAGGAGTATCTGGAAATTAAGGTGTGATGAACTAAGTGGGTCCCAACAACCTGAGGATAAGCACTAACTCAAACCTGAACATTCTAAGTCATTTGAACACCA
>JAJKFJ010024473.1:0-14215 GCA_027382625.1 Tetmemena sp. SeJ-2015 | reverse complement strand
TCTAAGTATATTTTTGAAGATGAATATTGTTATAAAACTAAACTTGTTTCTCATTCAGATTCATTCCTCCGAATATGACTGAATTCATCTAGATTTAAAATGAAAGCTTTTGGAAGATTGAAAAAACTAAATCTTTATTAACCATCTTTGAACAATCCTTGATGTTAAATTGATCTCATTATAATGCACTCCAACTCAGATAGTTTAATTCTCTATTTCAAAACCTTCTTTGCAACATATTAGGGAATTTCTTAGATTTACGCAGTAAATGAAGCAGTCAGCCTTGATGTTTTCTAAACCATTAGACATTTTTATAGACTTTGACTCTCCTTTAGTATGGCATCGTATCTAGTTTGGTAAAATATTTGGTTCAAAATTTTTAGTCCTTGAATCTTAGCTAATACTCCTATTTTCTTGCTACTATTTATGCTTTCTTTGAACGAAGATTGGGCCAATAATTTTGTTTTGGAATGCAAATAGTGATTCTATCTTGTTATAAATTCTTCCATTTCCACTAGGAATTTAGTCATCAACTAAAATTTGCTGTTAGGTATGAGTGTCATGTAGTAAATCTTTTGCTGATTAAGTTAATCTTTTATTCCATTTTTATAGATATCTTTAGTAGTAATAAGATAGATCTGCTCCAATTAATTCCTCATCAGTGTGCCAAAAATTTTAATAGTAGAAAGCCTCGACAAAACATTCTTTCTTATATGCTTAACTACGTTACCTGCATCTTTCTAAATATTTTCTAATTAGTTCGCATTATTTTCTTGATGAAATTCTAATTTGCAAACCATTAGTCGAATTTAGAAAATTCATCGTTCTTGATTGTATGGATGATTATTTAAGAGTAGATAATTGTAAGAAGTAGAATCTCTTAGTTCAACTTTCATTTTAATGAGTGCCTAGTAGCTACAATTGAATTGCTTTATAAAATTCATATCGCTCAGTATTGACCTGCCTTCTAAGAGTACGTTAGTTAGCAAAACAGAAATTAATCAACTCCTAGCGTTTAAAGATCTCCTTTGTATTGAAATAAACTGTCTTTGTGTTTGAAGGGTTTTCCCTTGAGATTATCTAAGAGAAGAATAGTTCCCAAATTAATTCAAAATTTTACTCTGTCTTATGAATTAATGAGTAGTTTAAAGGGATTAAAGTTGCTTTACTTATTCGCATTCATCTTTGAGCTTTGCAGTTTGGTAAATATTAGCAAATCTTATCAAATAATAAAGCTGACTTCTTCTCCATAAACTATAGCCAGAGATGTTATCTTCATAGCTAATTCTCGTTCATAGTAGATCTATAGTCTGAATATGCATGCTTTTCACTTTCCTTGTATCAATTCTTTCCATCATGCAATATAATCTATTGTTAGGAAGAGGAATTTCATTTTGAATTCAAGATTGATAGTTAATACCTATAATTTAATTATTAATATAAAGTTACTATCCCCTCGCATTTCACTAATTAAATTTAACAGCCACTCCACTCAGCTGTCTCTACTCCACACTCCATTAACAATTTCAAACTACTCACAGTTAGTTTTAGATTAAATTAACAATTTTTAAAAATCAATGCTATTATCTTTATATTGTATTTTAATAATTTGATTCACATCTTATTCACTTCATATTTATAGAAGATATTTAAGGTAAATACAATGAGATAAAAAAGTGACACATTTTATTTAATCCCAGCTAACAATTTAGTATATATGTTCAATTACGAATATAATTTCGTTATTCATAAAATAAAAATGATGGGGAAAAAGATACATGAAGCAATTGTAGATATAAGTTCGCTCTTGACACTATAGATATTATGATAGATAGCCTTAGTAAACAAACCTTTATTATTTGGCAGCAATTATGATTATTATTTTTGTGTTTAGCTCATATTTAAGTCTTGCTGAGTACTTTAATAGGCAAATCAAGAGTCTTTAAATATAGTGACTCAAAAAATAATTTTCCTAATAGTTCTTCATACTTACTGTCTCTGTCTATGGTTCATTTATGCAATGCTATCAACAAAAAATGAACTAACTAAGTTAGCTATGAACGTTATACTTAAAGTGATTTTATGGATTTACTTAAGCATTAAGTGTAGGGTTTGTGAGAGGATTGTGAGGAACTATAAAAATGAGGGGGGAAATATTATAAAATCTAATGAAGAAAAAGAATTAAAAAAGTGCCACCAAAAACTAATGCTCTATATTTCTCTTTGACCTCTGATAAATTTTTCATAGATGATCTGAGTGGATATAATGATCATCTTACCATTGAAGAGGATCAATACTTATATAAATAGAATTCCATTCCTCACTAATTATTCATAATTATAATTTAAAGATTTATCTATATCTTATTGAGAAGCTCCTCAATAAGATATAGACTATTTATTATAGCACCGAATCTATTGGATTAAACAACCTGAATGGCATAATTAATTGGTAACAAGAGAGGATCTAATTTATATAATAATTAAAAAATATCATGGCAAAGTCCTTCATTCAAATTGCAATAAATAAATAATTCTTTGTTGGTAAGTAAATTTTGGATTTTTGTGTCTTTTGAAAAAGCTTTCAATTTCCCTTTAAAACATACTTATTTAAGTGAATAATAATTTTTACATATAATTTAAATGAAATAATGAATCATTTTCTATTCTATAATAGCCTCTTAAATGTTTCATAATGCTAAATTTTTTTGTCAATGTTATTTCTTTTAACTGGGTCTTTCCTTTGAAGATTCTTATAGTAAATTATTACAAGAGATTAGGATAATTAAAATATTAACTGATCAAAATAGTTCCAGGAAACAAGACTCTGTGATAATTATCAGTAAATCGATGCTTAATAAATTTTTAACTTAGAAAGGTTTGATAATTTTGCAATTTAATTTATTATAGTGTTCTCAAGAGGGGAATTCTTTATTTTAAAAGATATCATTAAATAAATTAGGTGGGTGGTTTTTAAGAAGACATTAATAATTTGGCTACTAAGATAAAAAATTTTATTTTCAATATTTCTGTTTCTAAAATATTACTGAAATTTCTTCTTTCTAGATGTAAGAATCGTAAAACAAAAATGGGAATACTCTAAAGAAAATGATTAAGTTATTACATTTCACAATTCATTTAGATTATGTTCAATTAGGAATTTAAACGGGAGCTACTTTGATTTCCTCTTGAGGCTAATTATGTTTGAGGTAAGTCTCTAACTTAAGAATACTTTTGTCTTGTTAGTTTTAACCAAACTTAACTTTTACTTTTTAAAGATTTTCGTGGAAGTCTGAATGAGAAATCAAAAACTAGCAACTCAAGACATCGCTCAAAAATTGTTTTAGTTTGCTCAGCTCTAAGATTAAAATATAAATAAATATTAAATTAGAAAGATAAAATCTTGCACCCGTGGCATCAAAGTCCGCTTGCCTAGTGAAGAGAGAACTTCCTGAAATACCCTAGAAAATTGCCATAATCAGATACACACCGTTTCGAGCTTGCGTTATAAAATGAAGATTGGATTATGGTGGATCTGAAGCCCTGGATGAAGGTTTCAGATTTAATTTATAATTAAGGTGATTGGCCTCATACTAACCCCCTAACATACCTCAGTATCTAGGAATTATATCTTAGGGCAACTATACAGTTTTGTAATTTAAAGAGGATCATCTGATTCAATAGATCTCTTGTGGTTCGGACTAAAAGTTTTTTTCCATTTTTATGAATTCGTTCAACTTGAAACAAAGAGTATTCTAAAAGATACTCATATGTTGGTGAGAAAAGTGTAACAAAATTGGGTTTATATAGTCTGATGAGCTTATTAAATTTTTTATCTAATAAATAATAAAAAAGCTTAATTCAAAGTAAAGCAAGAGATTATTAAAAAATACGTAGTTGAAATGACATCTTAATTATTTCTGTAGTTGATTTTAAGAGAACTGAAGTGGCACTCAGCTTTTTTAATTAAAAATTATTAAAGCTAAATTAGCCATAAACTACCTCAGCCCCTAAAAGAATCATATGTTTTAACTTATTGGATTCGAATAAGAGTCAAAGAAGAAGTCAAAGTCAGGAAGACTAAACTTATTACTTTTTTCTTCAGAAAACTATAAATTCATGTTTCATAAGATATAAAAATCTAATTAAAACCAAATTTATTTATCTTAAAAAATAAAATGAAAATATATTTATTTAACTGACAAAAAAGTAGTCATATAATTTGGTATGATGCTCTTAGAAATAAAATTTAACACTCGTGAAATTCGATATATTTAAAAGGGTAAATCATTACAGATAAGCCATAAAATATTTATCACATTAATATAGCACTCAACTACTATTATTTTAATTCCTCTCTAAAAGATGTGAATATTTATTATAGTGGTTTGAATTTAGCTTGCTCTTCTACTTAAATTATTCTTAAAGCAAAACAGCCAATAATTCTCAGTATGATTTAATTAGCAAGATTTACTCAATAACCTCATGTTCATTATTTGAGAGCAATAAGCCGAATTTCAAAAGAAATTTTCCTTATCAATGATGATGGGTGGTCATTTCAGTATTTTTTCTTGGAAATATTAGAATTAAATTAAATCGGAGATTTGTAAAATAATAAATGGTAGTTGCAAATTCTTGTAATTTGAAATCACAGATTCACCCCCTGATCTACTACTTTTTAAATAGCCTATCAAAAATTAATATGAGTTTCTTCTTTACTAATTTTCTCAGTACCTCTAAGTTGTGAGATAATATAAGTGCACTCTTCATCTATTTATCTTGCATTTTAACTTGTGTCTCTTATAACTCTTGCATGAGTTTTCCCCTCACAAAAGTTATAAAGATACAAACATCTTAGAATTTATTGTGCTAAATTTAATGGTGGATTAATTATTTAAATTGGAAATTCTTCAACTGGTACTGATTTGTTTCAATTTAATTTAATTACTATTTCAATTCTATTTTTTATTAAAACTCAAATTAAATAATATAAAATTTCGTTTTCAATGATAGAGCAAATTTGGCTGTGATAATTATAAAAGAGATTCTTATCTAATAAACTTATTTTAGGATTCAAGTGAGTGTGAGAATCAGAGTAGCATCCCTCGCACACAGAGCAATCACATTAACTGCAAAAATATTTAGCTTCCAGACCTTAGTGGTTTTTACAGCTCACTAAGAGTAAACTCATTCTTAAAATTTATTAAATATAATGAAACAAATTTTATCCAGAGGAAGGTAATTGATTAATATTTCTAAGCACCAAAAAGTTTTTGCACTTAAATTTTCTAAGATATCAAATTTCTTATTTGATTTATACAGATAATAAATCACTTATTTTTATTAACTAAAACTTAGCTATTGTATTTTTAATTATTTATTTTGACAGTTTAGATTGTCGTCTTCATCTGTTATTAGTTCCAGAATCATTTTTTATATCAGAGGCTTCTTCCTGATCTCTATTTCTTCAGTGCAGGCAGATATCTTGCATTTGAAGACTCCATTTTATCCATTTAAAGAGTTAGCCTCATAGCACTTTTAGCAAATAGTATGTCCACAGTCAACAAACATTGGCTGCCTATCTCGTTAAATTTAAAACTTTAATTATTCTCTTTTTCATTGTTTTATTAGGGAATAAAATTTGTTATTAAGCAAATAATTCTAAATTAGATATTAAAAAATGAGATGAATGGATATTACTGAACTAGGGAAATCAAAAAGAAACCAGTTATACAAGCATGAATTACAGTTTTAGCTCGGTATTTTAGCTGTAAGTGTTATATTATTTTAATCTATAGTTGAATCAATTTAGATTACCATTACAAAAAAAAGCTCTTCAAAATTTTTATTTATCTGTCGCCAAGGAAAGGCAGCATCCATAACGAGCAATGATTGATTAAAATATATTTTAAATCTTGGAAGGCAGATGAAGGCTATGCGAGTGAGCATCAATTTGGTCACTTGAGAAATAACATTTGAGTTTAGACCACTGGCGGTTTTCTGTTTCATGTTACTTAAAAATGTCGCTAAACAGGTTTCGCTCTCATGAACCTCGTTACAGGCCCAAACTTCTTTTTTTATAGCTCCAATATTTTGAGATTGAATTAAGGTCAGTAAATTGTGAGGACAAAGGATTGAAAGAATGTCTGCTTCTATATATTTTCGTTATAATGAAGGCAATAAATGATAGTGAGCAGACCCTTCTGCTCAAATGATGATTCCTCAAATTATGGCTGTCTTTAATTAATTATAGGTTAGTCTTTGATTCTTTTACATATTCTATAATCATTCTATCCCTCCAACTTGTTTTAATCGACAATTAAGATCTTAAATGTAATAAGACTTCATATAATAAGTTCATAATTTTACTAAAAATTAAGAAGCAACTCAAAAATTATAAATAATATGTAAAGACAATCTATTTAAATACAAGGTGGAATACGATAAAAACGGAATGTAATTATATGAAATTTTTTGTTATCTTCATTTTATTTACGAAGTGGAACTGATATATTCCTCGCTTGTATGCATCACTTTATTTTCTTTGAATCTCTTCTTTTTATTGGAATAGTATTTAGTTGATTGGCTGAAATTCAATTTCATGATGAAGCGTCTGAGTTTATCAACATCTTCTTTTATTCCTCAGATTTGATGATAGATAATTTAACTTTGTATTATAAATAGAAGTCGCTTCAATAATTAATTTTCAAATCAGTTATCAACTATTCGTTTTTTACCTATAATTAAATTATTCCAATAATTCTGCAATATGGTATTATTCTTTCAAGTTGTATTTAACCATTTTATTTCTGAGAACATATTTATCTACAATAAATGAAAAATAAAAACTTATTGATTTATTAGCACATTATAAAATTATAATAAAATTGAATGAGGATCCTATTTATAAGTATAGAATCAAAAATTTTAATAATTTTCTATTTAAAGAATCTTAAAAGGATATCAATCAAGTCTAAACTAAATTTATTTAATATTAAAAGGTCTGAAATAGTTTAGTTCATTCCTTCCCTTAATTCAGAGAGTAGTTCTTTTTCAAATTTCAATAAAAAAATATCTGCGTTCAAATATAGACGCCTAGAAGAGGAGAAAAAATTGAAAATCAAATCTATTGATTGCTTGAATCCAATGAAATTTAAAATTTTTAATCGTAAGGGAATTAATTTAAGTAATTTTGCATAAGAGAAAGATAAAACTTATAAAATTTATATTAAAATAAAATGTTTCTGTTTATTTTTAATAATTTTGTATGTTACACTAAAAATATCAAAAGCTTATAAAGATGTATAAAATAGGTAAATTCATTCCCCCTAAAAGAAAAGTTTTTAGAAATCATAGAGCTATATATCTACAACTAGACCAAGAAACTATAATTCAGATAGAAAGTTATTAACTGCCTAAAGATTAATATGGCATAATCACAGAACCA
Organism: Tetmemena sp. SeJ-2015; assembly: GCA_027382625.1. Classification (NCBI taxonomy): domain Eukaryota; phylum Ciliophora; class Spirotrichea; order Sporadotrichida; family Oxytrichidae; genus Tetmemena; species Tetmemena sp. SeJ-2015. The sequence goes on along the minus strand of JAJKFJ010024473.1, from coordinate 6,768 downwards.
CTATTTAGAGTCAATGAGGATAAACTTCCAGACAAAATTTGTATGAAAACTTTGCAAAAAAGATTTTATGTTAAATTTTCTTATGGGTTTTGATTTCATAACATTATGTAATTAAAATATTAAGGCACATGAATAACTGAAAAGAAGCTAAGCTTCAATTTAAAATTAATTTTTATTAAATTAGAATATTTATATCGTTAGTTGTATTTTTAACAGCATTAAGGACATCTAAGTATTTAATTGTTCATCAAGTATGCCTTTTGATAGACAGAGGGCTCTACCATTTTTATATTGAACAAGGTTTATCTATTTAATAAGTTTAAACTATAAATCTAATAGCTGCTTTTGATCAATAGATGAAGAAGGCTTATTTCCTTCCAATTTTCATTTTTATTTCTCAGAATTGGTTAGGAATTTTTATTTGTCAAAAATAATAATAGAAAATATAAAAAGTTATAATTTTAATTAAATATCCTTATTTTGTTTTGCTTTTTAATTAGAAAATCGGAGTATTATATTTCTTTTAGTATGCTTCAATACTCATAGGCATAAAATACTATAATGTATGCTTCTAATTAAGATTGATGATTTAAATCTTAATTAATTATTTTTGTTAGTATGAAGTTGAAAATAATTGGTTATAAATATATACCAAATTCATATACTTTATTAATTATAAATGCAATATCCTTAGAAAACTATCATTTTTTAATGAATTTAAATTATTTTAAATTAAAGACTTTTTAAAACAATAAAGTTCTTAGTAAAAACAAGATATTTCAAAATATATAAATCCTTAATTGCTTAATAGGTATTTTACAAAACATTGAGTTGCTGAGGTATTGACACGGACTTTCGGAGGTAAAAATAATATAAAAAATCAAAGCACATACAACTGCTGATATAAATAATAAGCAAAAATATTTTCTTAATCAACATGGAGGACCCAAGGAACTCTCGACTTCGCACTCCATAGAGAGAGAGAGTGAACTCTCTCTCTATGTATATTGCACTGAGTCTCAGTTAGCTCATGCTTTCAGTTGAGGAGAATCCGAACTATGTGGCTTTCTATACATCAATTACAGCTCCTGTCTGCTTTTTAAACTATAAGATTTAAGCCACCTTGAGATGTTAGCAGGAGTTGGAAAGTATCGCTTGGGAATTTAAGGATAGACCTCCATGTTGTTTACTTTGGTTATAAATACATTGGAATTTTATTATTCATTTAAAATTTATAATTTTAATTAAACTCATTTAATATTGTATTTCATTCAGGATTATATATATCCTCAAATAGCACATATAAAATAAAGATTCTTTCTCCTTCATTCTACTGTGGCTATTTATGCATCAAATTAATTCATAGAAGCTATGGCTCAATGGTATATGATAAATAATCCCAATTATAAAACTAGTCTTTAAGCAAAGACTCTGCAGTTATCCACTCTCCCTATTTTAATATCCTCAAATAAATTTTTTAATTATATTTAAAAAATGTAGGTTATACTTATTAAAGAAGGATTTTAAATTATTGATTGAGAATATAATAAGAATAGCTAATTAGTTAATTTAATGAGTTTAAATTTTTATGGAAGTGATTTTTTATAGCATGTGATCAGATTATAGTTGATTAATATTTTCTAAAATAAATTAACTTCATCTCCTTCCTTGCTCAACAGTAGTAATTATAACTAATTCTAATCTCATTTTCATAAAATTAATTAATTTAAAGAAAAGAAACACCGGAAAAAACAGCTGAACCATTTTTTGGAGTGAAAAATTTTAATTACTCCCTATCAAAACTAAATGCAAGTAAAGCTTTTATTTAAATCATAATTTTAATGATATATTTTTGGCATAGCTAGTCATTAAAACTTTAAAGCATCCAAGGAAAAAGATTATAGGCTAAATAAGAAACAAAAAACAAAAAATAGTATTTGTTAAAAACATTAGAGTCTTTTCAATCTCTCCCTCCTACTATTTTTTTGGGAGAATTTGCTTGCATGTTATTTTGATATAAGGCCATTATCACTTATATAGCCTTACCTAAGTCGGTCCAAAATGTAATCTTTTAAAATTCTAAAAGATTCCATCAACTTTATATTCTGAGCTATAAAATTTAAGTTATATTCATAAAACAATTATATTTAATTTTACTATTTTTACGATTCTATTGATAGACTAAATCATTTTTTTAGCTTTTAATTGTATTTTTAAAACTTTAACTTTAATAAAAATATAATAATTAATTTGAGAAATAATAAATTTAAATCATACTCAATATTAATATTTATAATAAGTATTTAAACCAATTTTATTATATATAAGATAAGAATTATTATATTTAATTAATTATAAATCTTTCGTACGCTTTGTTTTAAATGATATTCTTATTTAAATCAATCTCATAAAATGGAGAGTAGATTTAAATTAATTTTAAAAAGAATTTAAAAATCAATATTGTCAAGATTTATAATTAATAATAAATATATTGAATAAAATATTAAATAAAATATCGATAAAGTACAAGATAAATAAAGCATTTTCTAATTATTTGATAACTTTCTCCATTTATTTAATAAAAAGATTGGTATACTTATAGAGAGAATGATAATTTTATTTAATCAGAATAGGTAAGTTATAAACTTCTATAATGAAAGACTTATTTAGTAAAATAAAATACAAATTAAGTGTCTCTTATTTCGATGAAGAGGAGTGTTATTTGATGGATAAGAAGATAACAATATTACAAATTTAGATTGGCAAAATTGAACAAACTGAAGATGTGTCTGATATCAGCCTTTTTAACTTCAAAAGAGTTTCAACTCCTGTTCAAAATGAAATAAATTTGTTATTTAAATTGTTTTTATTCTAATCGCTTTAAATATAAATTTGCTTCTTTAATACTTTTATAATTTTAAACACTATAGTAGGAATTTTAATTAAAATCGGTGATTGGTTAAAATAATAAATGGAGAGTTGCAACTTCGTGTCAGTTGGAATCACTGATTCTCCCCTAGATCTGCAGCTAGTTCGATAGAGAATCAAAAAATAATATGAGTTTCTTCTTAAATCATCTTCACAGCACCTCTAAGCAGCGAAATATGTTGCGCGTATTCTTCGTAATCTTCATCATTATCTTCATTAAAACTTGTGTCGAGTATAACTCTTGACTGATTGCTCCCACACAAAAATTGAAAGGATGAAAAATTCTTATAATTTGATGCTGAATCGAATGGTATAATTATAGCTGGGAATTTAATGAAAAATAAAATTAATTAATAAAAGAGATTAAAATGGATTTAAATCGCGACAGTTGAAGTGTCTCATAATCGAATAATTATTACACCATTAGATTCAGCATAGAATTCTAAGAACTTTTCATCCTTGCAACTTTTGTGTGGGAGCGCTCTGTCAAGAGTTATAAGCGACACAAGTTATTCTGAGTTTGATATTGAAGAATTTGAAGAGTGCGCGCTTCATATCTCCCTGGTGAGAGGTGCTGAGGCGATTATTAAAGAAGAAGCTCATATTAATTTTTGATAAGCTATCGAACAAGCTGCAGATCGGTGGTTGAATCTGCGATTTCAACTGCCACCATGTTGCAGCTCCTTGTTTATTATTTTAATCAATCACCGATTTTAATTAAATTCTATACTATATTATTTAAATTGGTCACATTTCAACTGCCGCTGATTTATTCCATTTTAATTTAATCTATGAATTAATTCCATTTTCCAATAAATTTTCAGCTATATTATTCTCTACAAAAAGTTCAAAGAATTGTATATAATTGAATTTTTGTAGGGGACAACTCAGTACAGAGTTATAAGGGACGCAAGTTATGAATAGTTTGAAGCTGATGAATAATTGAATGCTCAAATCATATCTAATTGCTGAGGAGTTCTTTAGTAAAGTCTATAGAATGAAATTATATTAATTTTTATTATTGTAAATCGAGTGAAATATAGCTATTTTAACAGTCATGAATTTGGAACCATTTAATATTTTAACTTAGCATTTATTTTAATTTAATTATAATTAAAAAATAAACAAATTCAATTTATTATGTAAATTTAATTTTAAAATTATTTATAATTAACAAAAATTATGAATGCTACTACAAAATTAATTTATATTATAAAATTTTATTTGGAATATACAATATTTTATTAAATAAAGAATTTAAAATGAAGAAATGAAAATGTTCATGGAACTGGTTTGAGAGTGAATATTTCAAAATCAATAACTTTGAATGTATAACTTCCTGCTAAGTAAGCTTTTTATTATTCAGTATTTTAAGTCATACAATTTGGCAAAGAATAAGTAGATCCTAAATTATAATAATTGTCACTTATACCATCTGAATTATTATAAATGCGAAGATCAGTTCCATATCCAAAAAGAAAATTATGGTTTCCGTTAAAATACCTCAATGCATATTATTAATTTTAATATTATTGATGAATGGTTCGTTTATTCAGCTAAAATACAAAAGCTTTGCTATCAGGAAAATCCTATTAAAAGAAAAAAGTAATTAAGAAAGATTAATTAGAAAATAAATAAAGAAGATCAATAATAAAAAAAAACAAGAAAAAAAAGAGTAAATTTATAAAGATAGTGAAGACGACCACCAGCTCAAGCAGACTGCAGTTCTAAGAGACTCGGTTGAGAGTGAAGACAATGTCCGCCGTCAAGAAGAAGGATATTGCAGTTTGTATTAAAAATTTTATTTAAAATATTTGATTTCTCCAATCTGTTAAATTGTCCATTTATAAATCTGAGACCACATATTAATTCGATGATGTTTTACATTTTTTTATTATAATTTAAAAGACTTTATTGTTTATTCTTTCATCTGTATTTTTAATAAATTATTTTTAATTATTTTTATAAATTTCAGAATCATTTATTTATTTTTGATTATGAGAATTAAAGTAAAATGTGAAGTTCATTAAAAATTTAATTTGGATGTAGAAGTTTATGTTTTTAATTTATTTTAATTAGATAAAGATTAAATATAAATAACTTTCATCCTATTGTCTTTTGCCTTAAATATCTGTTGAAAGAGTTATATCTCAATCAAACTACTGAAATTAACCTAATATTTTTATCATTGATAATGCCGTCTCGATACCAGAGCAAAGAACTTCAATATAATAAAAATATAATAAACTTATACTAAAATTCAATGAGCTATCAGAAAAGTCAATTATAAGCATTCATTATTTAAAATATTCCAACTCTTCAGTCATTATTTTAATTCATTTCTTCTTTTCATTTAAATTTATACAAATTCTACAATTTATTTAATAGTTCACATTATTTTGTTAAATTACTTCTCATATATTTCATCTATTTTAAAACAAAATTCACATAACTTAGTAAAAATTTTCTAAATCGTAGGTATTTTTTTGAAAACTTTTTAAGATTCTAAAAATCAAGGATTAAGTCAATTAGGGAATGCAATACTTTCCAGACTTTTATTGACCTAGTGTCTGTTTTAATTAATATTGGTATTTTTAATTATAGAAGAGATTTTTTTTAATTAGAGTGATCAATTGTTTTTGGAAATACAAATAAAGTAAAGCAAGAGACAGTATTATTACTTTTTTTCCAAATAAAATGCGGCCATTTTACTATTTAGTGAATGCGGATTATTTAGACATTTCTTTCTGAATTATAGCTGCGATTTGTAGTTGGAGCTATTTACAATATTTGTCTAAGTTGTTTGTAGAAACCCATATAAGTAAATGGGAGTGATAAATCTAAAATAAATGAAATTAAGTAAACAGATTAAGCTTTTAAATAACTCTAAGTCTTATTTATTTTCTTTAATTTAAACTATTTGTGTCCTCTTTTCAGAAATGGGGATTATATGTTTAGCCATCAGACTTACCATTCATGTTTTACAGAGTCATTTCTTAAAAAATAGTCTTTTTAGTAGCAATGACATCGCAGAAGCAGGAATATAGTTGCAATGTTTTCCATTTTAGCGAAAAATAATTATATATTAATTAGTTTCTATTGCTCTTAATGACGATCATCTATTAAATTCTGCACTATAATGATTTATGACAGAGACCAGTAAAAGTACGCAATGAAGACCACGATCACTAAGGCAGCCAGAAGAGAGCTTATTGTGATACTCAAACATAGTCAGACTGCTGGTGGCTAAACAAATAAAATGAAATAAGACAGATGAAACTCCATTCTGACAAGCTTTGCATGCTTTGGCTGAACTTGGGTATTCTCTTAAGCGATAGTTTCTAAAACTGAACCATACGTAATAAAAACTAGCATTGTGGATCACTCAAACAAACGTAGGCTACTTGTTTTCTTAAATGACTCTATACCTAACTCAAATCATAAATCTTCAAAGAAGAGGATAGCTAAAAACTCTATTTGAACAATCGACAAATTAAGAGTGTTCGTTGATCATATATTTAAGAACTCTCTTGATTTGTAACAAGAAAAAACTCTATTTTAAAATTATCATCGCTCATAATATAAATGTCAGCAATTTAATTAGAGAGCCCAGCAATCTGTCTTTGCATTATTTTTATATTTCGAACTGATTACATTAATAAAAAGAGTAATAAAAGATAAATTTTAATTATAAGTTCCACTATTTATAGTCTTAATTATTGTAAGAATCAGGGGTGAAGTCAAAATTGCAAAAATAAATCAAAGCTCAGACACTTAAAGTCTTCTCCTATATGCAGGATAAATATAGACCCGTGCCAGAATAATTGGACTCAGATCGAC
>JAJKFJ010024472.1:0-14215 GCA_027382625.1 Tetmemena sp. SeJ-2015 | reverse complement strand
GTCTAACAATCAAAGCTTAAAATTTAATTTTCAAAGGCTGTAGTGCAATCAGTGCCTAGAATATAAATTTACTTTTCGGTCTACTTTCTTAGAGTAAATTGAGGCATTTGTCGTTAGATTAAATGCATTTATCTGAGGCTCATTTGAAAAATTTCCAAGAGCTTATCATAGGAAATAAGAAGATAGAATCGATATCTCTCCAAGATAATGACATTAGAATGAGTGGATGTCTTTTCATATCATAGGGTCTGGTATTTTCAAGCGCTTAGAAATCCTAACTGAAGTCTTTGAATTTAAGTGGAAATAGAATAGGAACAAAGGGTCTTTAACTTTTAGTAGAGTCTTTAAAAGACAATCATCGACTTGAGTCTCTCTTCTTGAATAATAACTCGATAGATAATGATGGGGCCTAGTGGTTCGTGAACCTACTGCAAAACTCTCGTTCCGCTCTTAAGGAGCTACACGTAGCTTCGAACTCCTTATCTCTAACAGGATTGAGCTAGATTTTCGACACTATTGCTCTTGATAATAAAAGGTTGAGGTACCTTGATGTTGCCTATAATTTGGTAGATATAGGCATACTGAGAGCCTTTAGGAATATGCTTGAAAAGAATACCACACTCTAATACTTGAGCATTAGTGATTTATACAAATTCAATCAGAATGCTTAGCAATCTATTGCAGATAGCTTACTCCTCAATCAGGGACTAAAGCTAGTTGATTTGAAGAAATGCTCCAAAGAAATGTTTGACCATTTCTAAGAAACTGTGAATGTCTTCAGAGCCAACAAGCAACCAATTTAATTTATGATAGAGCATTTAAAAAGAGGAAGTTAAAATTATCTTTCTCAAAGAACCTGGCTATGTGAAGGTCAAGAAACTAACACAATACGACAATTTGCTGGACGATTCTTATCTAGACAAAGAAGATCTAATAAAGCAAAAATATTATTTTACAGTGTTTATATTAAGATGAAGAGCCAAATACTATGCATTGGAAAAATTCTAAGAGCAAACTAAATCCTTGGCTCTAAAATGAAAGAAACTCATCAAGAAGAAGTCTTACTCCTTAGAAGGATTCAAAAGGCAGAGAAGTTTCGTAGAAAAGAGGAAGGCGCAGAAGCTTGACTAAGCATAATCGCGAAGGATCTGTTGTCGAACTTATTGATGGAGAAACGATGTTGTAAATTTCTTAGAATGAATCTTAATTTTATGAACATTAAGACAGGAGGAAGAAACTTGAGTTCCATTCCTCGAACCTCTCATTCTCAAGACTACTCGCGATAAAGCCAACCTAGAGATCTCAGTGAGGAGTACTCAAGAGATGAATCACCAAACTCCTCCTTCAATTACACCTTCTAAAAGAATTCTTTAAGAGAAAGCCAAAAGAATATTCAGCCTATCAATTACGTCCCACTCCGAAGCCCATCTCGAGAGGAGTTAGTTGAACATCAGAAGTAAATTCAGTCCTTTTAGAAATAGCTTGACTAAAATAAGAGGTCTCAAAAGTCACTTGCACTTTATATTTTGAATATGTTAAACTATGAATAAGTCGCTTATAGCAAATTCGTAAATACAATCTATGCAATCAAACCCTCACGAGAGCATATACTCATCCTCTGGATTTGGTACTATCCCTCAAGAGGATATCTCTAACACTTTGGATAGAAGAGGAGGCTCTATAGATTATAGACACGGGTCAATCTCAAAGAGCCCCAAGAGAGTTTAATTCGCAAACGATATTAAAGTAAATGAAACAAGAAACAATTAACAAAGTTAAGTTTATATTATAATGCATATATCAAAGCAACCAAGCTTCAACTAGCAACTTTAGAGATAATAAGAAGCCAAAGACTCTGAAAGGGAAGAACAGTGAGAGACAAAATCTTCCTTCAAAAGACTATGCTTCGAATAGCTTATAAAATTTGAACAAAAAGCCAAAAAGCTCAACTTTAAGAAATCGTAGAAATTCAAGTGAGAAGAAGGGTAAGACACAAATTTAAAAACAGATGATGAACCAATCCTCTTCCTCTTTAAAGCAAAAAGGAATACTTAAGCCTTAAGCTTCAGATTTGAATTTTATCTAATTTAATTTGGGAGAAGGGGAAAGTTACAATTAGACTTTCTAACCTGCCTAGATGCATAACAGTTTGACTCCTTCTTCACCCTCTAATTTCAAGTATCAATCATTGGATGCATCAGGCAGCTATTCTACTTTGCAATAAAAACCGCCCTAGAATTTCTACACTTCCTCAAATCACAACTCAAGATAATCTCTTAACAATCCACCTGATCATATCATACCTTATTTTTCTTTTTGCATATCTTCCCTAGCCAAAAGCATATTTAAGTTAAGGGAAATGCCAATACTCAAAATGCTAGAATTGGTGTTTAAAACTAAACTAAGCAGTAAAATTATACCCCTTAGAATTAATCCACCATTTTATCATCGCACTTAGATGAGTCCACTTCCTTCGCTTTGAGTCCTGAGGAAAAAGATAATCTTTTTTCTACAATGTGCTTATTTTAAAAGAGAATTTGAAGTATAACATGAAGAATGACAAAGTAGTGGTCTTTTATAAGAAGATTTTAGGAGAAATTAGAGACGTTATAAGAGAGGAGCGCTAGAATATTAAAAAGTACCTAAATTGAAGAAATATAAACTTATAAAAATATTGTTTAAGATTAGCCCATTTTTATAGCATGTCTGTGTGTGTGTTAAGTTGAAAGAAATAAAATAGTTTCAATAAAAGCAAATAGTTTTGTAAACAGAAAATTTAAGTTATTTATTATTCACAATGATGGACACTTAGAAAGGATCTTATATTTTCCTCATTACCTTTATTATATTTATTGAATGATCAAGAAATCAAGTAGGAGACTTTAAGAACTCAAATAATTAGAGATAGAAATTGCAAACTCAAGAGAAAGAGAGAACCCACAGGAGTATAGGACCTTTCTCTTCCTCAAATTAAAGCAGAGAAAATTAATACAGGAATCTTAAATTCTAAGATTGTTTTGTATTTAGGAATAACGGGAATATCGTTATGTAGAGTAGGGCGATCGGGAATTCGAGCATGAATCTTAATTAGAAAAATTAGAGAGTATAATAAAGCTAAGAATATAAGGGCTCTTTGTTGGGGTAAAATCCTAATGACGACATTAGAGATTAGTTGGATAGTGAAAAGAATAGTGACTCTCAATAAAAGAAATACTTCACAAATCCCTATTACTCAGATTATTATAACCGAAATTCATTAAATTAAATAATGAGATAGGTAAAGCTTGGGACTGTCGAGGGCAAGAGATGTTGCATCATCTAAAGTAAGGTAAGAAGTAATACTCTCACCATAGCGATCCATCACTCCATTTTCAGATGACATCAATCCTATTCATGAAGTTCTCTAGACTTCCAAACTTCAATTTTAAAGTGAGGATGAAATAAAGGAGTTATCATCAGATTAGCGAAACAGTGCTAATTTACCAAAACAAAATCAGAATAAGAATTAAAAAAATTATAAAATATATTAAATAAATCAAGGAAAAGTTTTAACCATTTATCTGTTGTGAGATGTTTTGAGAAATTAATTTTTTGCATATCCAAATTTTTTCCTTATTAAGATAGTATATTTAGTTTCCTATTTTAAAAGTTTAACTTGAGAGATCTATCACATTTTTAAAAACTAGTATTCTAAGTGTTATATATAAATATTTTTTTTTCATGAATAAAATTTCCCATCTTGAATAAATTTATCTATTGCAATAAGAATGTTGTTTTGAAGAATAAAAACATCAATTCTAAGCTTGCAAAAGGAAATAAAAATGAGAACCATACGCACCAAATTATAAACAAAATTAAGATTTGTATTTAAGTTTCTTATAATATAAGAATTAATGGGAAGAACTCTTCTAAGGATTATTACTTAAAGTTGCAAGAAAACGAAAGCCAAGAAACTTTATAAAAGAGATAAAGAAATGAGCACAGCTCAAAATTCTATAAAAGCTAAAAACCCTTACAAAGGTTTGCAGATTAATCCAGATTACCTTCTTAACTGTGGGAATACTCAGATGGTGTGGATTAATTGGAAAGCTAAGGAATCAGCAAATTAAAGCATATAGAAGAGCCCCTCGTTCTCATTAAAAGAATGAGCCTCAGTAATCGTAAACACTCTAGTCTGCTCTCAGTTTTTGGTAATCTATAAAAATTTAATAAATCATAGTTAACGTAATTATTTAAATACAATTTTATAATCTTCACTCGCCTCAGGTAATAAAAGGTCAAAAAAAAACTTATAAAAAATTTGGAAATAATTAATTTTTTGGGTATATATTCAGGTCCGAATAATGATGAGCAAAATGCTCGCAATATCTTTGCTTTTAATTAAAGATATTTGTGTTTAAAATATAGATAAAGCTGGACATAAGTACTACTTTCAATTGTCGCCTCTTAGAAATCACACTGAAAGACTAAAATATCTGGACAAGAAGTTAGTGCAACTAACATCTAACTCATAGGTCTAATTCCCAACGAGGGATAAGATAAATTATTTTAAGCTTTCTTAGAACTAAATTGAATAGCACCCTCCAAGTCATATTCAAATTTACGTAATAGAAAACTCTTTCTTTATAATTTAGGAGGAGGGCATGGAAAATGAAAGAAAGTATAAGTGGCATGACTTCAATAAGTACAATCTGTGCTTCACCTAAACTCAGTTTGAAACAAGTCGATCCTCACTCCTTCTTTCTCAAACCAATAGGAAGGAGCAATCTTAATTCAATAACTCTTCCAAAATGGTGGCTAGATATTAAAATAGCCATTTATTACTTAATTGGCGAAGTAGAGAGACAAATTGCTTAAGCTGCTCTCTTCCAATCATAATATAGGAGGAGATCACCAAAATTACAATGATACAAGAAATTAACAATTAAAATCATTTATTATCATTGAAATAGAGGTCAAAACATAATTCCATAGTAGGAAGTATAAAAAGGAATTTCAAAAGAAAGAATAGATTTGAATTTAGTTTAACATTTCAAAAGTTAAAAATAAAAATGTTGTATGAATCGCTAATTGGGAGAATAGTTGCCCTCAGAAATAGGAACTGACAGGTAAACTCAATTGTTTTATCAAACCACCAATCACGCCCTACCTCAGATCGGCAATTAAAAGATTACTTTTTAATTTATACTTGGCAGATACAAGAATTTGGAAAGACTTAACTAGAATAAAGACTCGAAGCCCTTATTAAATTAATAGAGGCAGACTCCATCACTTAGTCCTAATTCTCAAGCTAAAGTAGATAAGAAATATTGGAAAAGATCTCATAAGAAATTATAGCGAGACAGGTCTCATAATTAATCTAACTCTTATTTATTTCTATAATTATACTTATTGGCTTCACACAAATAATTAGGCAAGCTAAGTTAATGCTTAAAAATTAATTTATTTTCTAAGTCAACTTTGACAAAGAGAGTGATAAATTAAGTGACTAGAACTAACTAAAGCTTGCAGCAAGACCAAGCTAAATACTCAAAAAATTGGCTACTAGTATCAATTATTAGCAACTATCAAAAAGCGATCGCTAATCTTTACATATCAAGAGCAATCTTTATAAAAAGAAGTTGGAAAACTATGATACCAAAAATCATTCAACTTTATTTAATAATTTTGATCCCTTAAATAATTTAATATAGTAGGAATTTTAATTAAAATCGATGATTGGTTAAAATAATAAATGGAGAGTTGCAAATTTGTGTAAGTTGAAATCAATGATTCAGCCCCTGATCTGCAGCTTGTTCGATAGAGAATCAAAAATTAATATGAGTTTCTTCTTTAATCATCTTCGTAGCTCATCTCAGAAGTGAGATAAGACTCGCTTACTCTTCTTCATCGTCATTATCATTTTAATTAAAACTTGTGTTGATAATAACTTTTTACTGAGTGCTCGCACACAAAAGTTGCAAGGATAAAAAGTTTTTAGAATTTCATGCTGAATCGAATGGTGTAATTATTATTTAAATTGGACACACTTCAACTGTCACTCATTAAAGCCATTTTAATTTAATACTTAATTTAATTCTCTTTTTTATTAAATTCTCAGCTATAATAAATTCAAAGATTGGTCTTTAAGAGAATATTGTTGCTGATTAAATATCAAAAGAGCAAATATCTTTGCCTATGAATGATCAAGAGTATGCTGATAAAGATATAATAAAGAAAGATTTTAACCAGAGCCAAAAATTTGATACACTGCTTAACTTTAATTCCGCAAGAGACAAATCTTTGTAATTCATAATATATATATGGTCTATTATCTGATACGAGCAAAACATTTTACAATAAATTTGAGAACTTGATGAAAAATGCATAATCGAGCCTCCTCCAAAGATAGTTGCATATTGAAGATTCTAATTCAAATCTACGAAAATAAACTTCATCTCTTGCTAAACAATTATCTATTTTTAGCCACCTTAATATTGATTATTTTTACTTTAAGAGGAGATTAGTAGAAGTGCAAAAGCAAAGCTCAATTGCATAGCTTTCAAGTAGACTCTTATCAAATGTAGCTGCACAATCGTTAGGCAAATAATAAAATAAGATAAGCAACCAAGATGATTTATAAACGAATTCACTGCTTCTGAGCAACATCTTTTCCAATGATTTCAGCTAAAGCCATTTTTAGCAGGAAGTTAATTAAGTCTTCAATTCTACAGAGCAGTAATAAGCCAAGTAATCATAGAAGGAAATCCAATCATCAAGAAAGAATCAGGAGTATCATTTAATGATTAAAAGAGTATCAATCATTTACCTATAATTATCAACAAAATTAAGTGTTACTGAAGCAGCATTATGATAATGCGATGAAGGGTTTATTTCAATCTCAGGCTTTTAAGAGTGAGTTTATTTTAATTGTTCAACTTTAATATAGATTTGACCCCAATTCAGCAGGAGCTTTTTAAGAGTGATGCCATGAAACTGAAGAAGTCAGAATACTCCAGTAAAATGTTTGACTAGGCTGCTAGACTTTATAAATCCCATGACTCACCCGAAGTGCAAGATGCTCTCCCTAAAAGTCTTGGTTCATTACATTCAAATCATTTCATTTTTCTCTATTTAAACCAATAGAGCACTTAACAAGAAGTAAACAATGCTGTGAGCGCACATTAAAAGTCCAATAGCTTTGTTAAAATACTAGCAGATCTAGACTTGAATTTATCGCAAGATTCAATCGATGAAATCAACTTCTTAAGAAAAGAGTTACTCAATTCTGAGCATAAAAAGAATCGCATTAACCCCAAAGCCTAGATTGGATTGAGAGAAAGCCAAGAAGTAATTTCTTTTGACAAAAGTCTTGACGAATTAGAGGAAGAGGATAATTTGATAGAGGGTGAAGGTGAAGAGAAGAATCCTAGAAATTTAAAAGAAGCAAGTCTGATGAGTAGCATTAAAGCTGCTTTGTTGAAAAAATATCAGCGATTTCATCCATAAGATGATGAGTATACTCTCTATCTAAAGCTAATTACTATTTTATTTATTGGTTTAATGATATTAAGCTCTTGAACAAAATTAGAAGAATGAAGAAAGGGCACAAGGCTTTCAAAAAGATTCCCACTATAAGTTACTCTTCAGAGAGTTGATATTATACGTTCAGCCCCGATTTTTCACTACTGGCTAGGAAGCCAGCTTGCCCAGTAAGTAGCCACTGTTTTTCGTCTTTTTACTGAACTTTAGAGAAGTGGCTTAAAATCTATCCATGATTGGCATGTTGCAGTCCATAATAACCCTACAATTGTGAGATTTAATAAAGTAAAATTACCTTTTTTTTACATTTTTCTAGCAATACTCGGCCGACAAGGAGCGCTTACAGTACCAAGTTTTAACCCAGATGGCAAGTGCTTCGTCCTCGTTCGCCCAGGTCTTACACAAGGAGACTGAAAAATTTTTGAAAAATCGGGGCTGAACGGATAATAGTCATTTTGAATAAAAGTTGCTTGTATTTAGAAACTAATTAACTGAGAAAAAAATATTTATGATTTAGCACACTTTAATTTATTAAATTAATGATAATAAGCATGTCTCTTGTAAAAATAGAATACTCAAGTTAAATTACATTAAATGGTTTATAATATCTTAAATTTAATAATGGAACAACATCCTTCCTTGAATGAGGGCAAATCTGATAAACTCCAAACTTTATTATTTTTTATTAAGGAAAATATATGCGTTGAGTATAAGTTCTTCAGATATATCAACGAGATGGTACCAAACTTATTTCCTCATAGTTTCTTTAGGATTTAAAAACAAATTGAATTAAAAAATGAGCATTTTGAGGGCTAAAAGCTCGCAGAGAACATAATGAAGTACAGTATGATCATTTCTAGTGTAAGTTTTGAGAAAATTGAACTTCAGATCTGATCACACGTGTCAATAGCTTAAAAATAAGCAGGAGCTAAACTTATACCACATATAGGCTGCTGGGTTCGGATATGGTTACTACACTGAAAAATTCTCAAACACAGTCTATGTAAACTAAGAATATAAAAATAATAAATAACAAATAAACAGACATTTGCTTTAATGCTAGCATGCATGGTCTTTTTGTTTTTTGTAAGTGGTTATTCATGCTCAAAAAATATTCCTTATGCTTGAAAGTTAATTAATTAATATCTTTTAGGTGACTGGTCCCTCCTTTGGAATGTACAAGAAGAATGAACTCCCTTGGAGATCTGCTATCGTTCCAGAACTTGAATCTGAAAATAAGAAGACTAAATGATTGAAATACTGAAGCATAATTGGATCGAAGTGTTTATTTACAGGAACAAAGATCTTTATTTCATCTTACATTTGATTATTAATTCTCATTAGAAATAGAATGGTCAATTAAAATAAAGAAATATCTCACTACTTTATAAATAGGGAACATGAAAAAGAGAGCAGATGAAAAGTTTAACTTGCTTTCTAAGTTAGGAAGCTACAAAATACATCTAGACATTTATCTCTCATTAAATGTGTAATTATGGATTTTATAGAGACATCCTCGAGTCTATGTATTTCAAATCAGTCCACAAGAAGCATCAAATTATGTTTTAGATAAAGCAATTTATGATTGTAAACTAATTGAATTATGCTGTGGCTCTACTATCCTTAAGTTAAAGATAAAGACGCAAAATAGAGTTAGACAGGCAGCAACTCAGTTACACCAAATAAGCCATCAAAGGCACCATTAAATAAATAACCCAAATAAGCCCATTTTATATCTAATTAGGAAAATATTTTTAAAGTCCAAAATAGGATAGCTCTGCATGAAGATCACGAGGTAAGAACAGAAAAAGATATCATTAGGTACTTAACACAACTCTGTGATAAGCTGAGGAAAAAGTACAAGCCGCTAGAAGACAAGCGAAAAGTTTGTTTAGCAATTATTCACTAATAGAGTATTGCATTTTTGAGTCAATTTTCAAAGGGGGATAAATTGATACCCTGTCAACAACACAATTGTTGGAGATAGTAAAGCACTAACTGAATCAACTCACCAGCCTTCACTTTTTCAGAGACAATACTCAGCCTGTAAACATTGATTCCTTCTTTCAGTACTATTTCCATTATATAAGGCTTTGATGTTTATATACTACATGTTTTCACTAAACATTGATGATGAAAATCCAGTAAAGGAGCCACCAGTTAGCTTGCTTTAGCCTCTGCCCTACTAGAAATCTGGCAAGGGATAGGGTCTTAATCATCTTATCAGAGGTTTTGGGCTGGACAAGAATGAATATAACTATCACTTGGTTTAGGTATCTCACCAGCCCAATGGATAAATTGAAAGTAAGTTTGCTCTTTAGTATCTTCATTCCCTAATTTTGAATTTAGCTTGTGATGTGTGGGACCACTCTTTGCGCTACAAAGTGTACAACTATGTTTCTAATTTGATGTATATCCTAGAGAAAAAAGATGGTTTGCTTTTGGAAAGAATGAATCTGTATTTGCTGCTTGATAACTCTGCACAGCTGTATCTATTTGACTTGGATAAGTGTCTTTTGTAAGAGCCAAAAAGATAGAAATCTGAGAAAGATCAACCTCACTATATCGAGGGCATGAAACCAGATGTATCTCTATTGCCACCCACATTCATAGATAAGGTAAAGACGATTCATGAACTAGAGGAAGAAGCCGACAAGAGGAAGAGATAGCTCAAACTACTTGCACTTCAACCAAAGCAGGAAAATTTCATAATCAGGAATATCAAGAGTATAAAACTTTAGCAATAAGACAATAATGTTTATGCCAAATAATAGTCATAAGTAGATAACGAGAGACCTTAATTTTTTTATTTTATATTTGTAACTTTTTATTTTACATATTCTAATCATATAATTTTTAAGTAAAATAGGTTTTAAAATACGTGATTTAAACTAATCAAAAGGGATTATTTCAGATTTTTTATTTCTAAATATAAATTCTATTACTTATTCTTTAACCTACTTTTAAAATAGAATTATTTATATTTTAAAATAAATTAATCACAATCCCAAATACAAGGTTTGAAAGCTGCTCTTTAAAAAGAAAAATTAAATCAAAATATGATGAAGTCAAAAATACTTGTAGAGGACGAAGAAGAATTTAATTTCTCTGAAAAAGGTCAATCAGCTTTAATAAATGTATTAATTTCTTTTTTATATTTTAAGCAGATATGCAAAGCGATAATTTAATTATTTGAAGATTTGAATTTACATAAAAAGCAAGAATAGAGTTTCCTAAAAATCTTTATCTGAGAAAGAGTTAGTTTAAAGGCCTTAAAATTTTAAATAAAGAGAAAATCAGAACGATAAGCTGCCAAAATAAAGACACCCTTAATTTATCTAGAGTTTTGGAAACTTAAATACAATTCTTGATTAAGATATTAAAAACATAATTATGTTAAGATTAGAATTTTTAAGACAGAATATCGAACTAAATGCTTTTGAGCTTCAACTAATCCCCTACTTCTATGATGCACCACTATCCATCTGAGCAAGCGTTTTCTCCTATGCATAATTAATATGCAAGAAGCAGATTATTGGATAAAGTGTCTTAAATGTCTAAATTCTCAGGTCAAACAGTCAAGATATAAAACTATTTCAGAGAATTTAATTCGCCTTTTAAAACAAGCTTTAATTATGTTTTGATTGAGAGAAAGATAGCTAGATAAGAAATTAAGTTTCCAGCAATAGGTCATTTCTTCATCCGCAAGAAAGAACAGCCTAGACAAATCCTTAAGAAGATCATAGCTTTAAAAAATAATTTAATTGCCATTTTTATTTCTTTTCAAAGCATGATGTTCAAATTTAGGAGGACATTATATCACAAATAGTGGAATCAGATTAGAAAGATTTAGTAACCAAAAATTATATTTTTATATAGAAAAATGCTTCTAAGGCAGAGTACCAAACTGCCTTGTCTAATATGATAAACAGTGGCCATTTTAGCTCAGTATCAAACATTCTATTTCAGTCTGACTCAAGAGCTTCTAATAATTTTTCAAGTATAGGCGCATAAGACCTACAGAATGGGAGAATTAGGAATTAGAAAAAGATCAAAATACTTACCGTCTTTTATTTTATAAAGCAAATTTAAAATAAGAGGATAGAGTGCAATGAGCAGAGAAATTTAAAGAATCCATAATTATGAGAAAGGCATAAAATCATCACTCTTAAAAAATTCTTTGATTTGATATTTTCTTTATTTTAAATCCATCAGCCATGTTTAAGAAGAAAAACTTTTGAAATAAGTTAAATTGCTATAAAATAAATCAATGGCTTAAAAATTAGCTTCACTTGCACACTTAATTAGATCGAGGAATACACTGGCGGTGTCTTTTTCTATAAGACAGTAGCCAAAAGTTTACTTCATGAACACACGAGCAGTACTGGTAAACATTCACTTGTCTTAATTATAAATTTTAGTTTTCAACTGGCTAAACAAATCCAGAAAGTGAAATCAATGTTGATAAAAATACTAAAAACCCAAAAAGTAGACTTGAGTAAGAAGATAATTAGCCAACCTCAGCATCACATAGTTCTAAAGAAATAAAATTGCCTTTCAAATTCTAAGAGCCACCTGCTTTTGAAAATTAGAACAACGAGCAATACGCTAGTTTCAAAAGAACAGCATAGAAATAGGAGAGAGATAATAATTACAAAAGCAAAGAAGGCTTTAAATTTGAGCCTAGAGAATAGAAGTTTAGGAAAGAGTACACTTAGAAGAATTAGTAGAACGCTTTCTATTAAGCAGAGGTGAAAAAGAATGAAGAAGTGGTCCAGGCGATTAGGAAGAGATAAGAAAGGGAAAGATTCGAGGAGTTAGAAAAGAAGCTAGCGTCATCTGCACTCCCTGTTGAAAATCCTAAAGAAGAAGAAGAATTAATAAACATTTCACAAGAAACGAATAGCGATAAAGTCAAAAGCACTAGTACTATTTAAGAGGAAAAATCAAAGTAGAAAACTCACAAATTTACTAAAATACCAAACAATATGAAGCTAATCCCAATCGAGAAACAACATTTTGGAGAGAGATTTGATAAATTTTTAATGGAAAGGTTAAGACTTACATGGCCCACAAGCTAAAAAATAATAAGAGCAAGAGAAGTGTTTATTGTACAAAAAGTTAACGATCTTAAAGCCTTAAACTTAATAAAGTTTGATTTTTTAATATATTGATTAAAAACAGTTTAGAAAGCTATTATTGCTAATTTAAATAAAATTTAAAGATAAGAAAAGGATAAATCCCTATTTATAGAATGATTTAAAATATTTATAAAATATCAGTAGATTATAATGCTTTAAATTATTTAGGATCAAATTCAATCGAAGGATTTTAATTATTCCTTAAATATTAGAGCAAAGGCTTAGAGAGATCTGAGCATCAAGATGAGGAAATTTACTAGAAGATAGATAAGGACACCTCGATTATTATATATTTCATAATTCTCTTCCTCGTATAAAATAAAGAAGGGAGATATGCTCTGTGTTAAATAAAAATATGCTTAAGACGCAGAAGAGCTAGATAATCATTAATTTTAATTTAGATAGTTTATTTTAGATCTTCCTTAAATAAGAGATTTAGATATAGAGCAGGACTCCTTAAAGAAATTCAAAGAGATGATCCTCTTTGAGAATGAGTATGTGATAGTTATAAATAAAGACCATGGAATACCCTCGCAAATGGGAACTGGCCTTAGCATTAGAAGGACTTCTGATATCTCAGTAGATAGAATAATAAATTAGATTATTATTGCATGCTTTTAAAGTTCATATTTAAAAAGAATGGCTAGCTTGTACTGCTCTAAGTAAAGCAGTGGCTCTAAATAGGAGATCTAGAAATAAGAAAATTAGATTGGAGGTGGATATTTGGTACATAGACTTGATCAAAAGACCAGTGGACTAATGGTAATTGCTAAGTCTAAAGAAATGGCAAAGTACTTAGGGCTGTTGTTTTAAGATAAGAGTGCTGGCTAAGATGCCCTTTCTGAGGAAGGCTAAGCCAATCTATAGAAGATTTAAGTAATGAAATCTTATAAATTTGAATTTTAAATTTACTATGCTATTGTTTGCGGGGTTCCCAGATACTCGAGTGGAGTGGTTCATCAATCAAAAGAATGCAACTACCTTATTTTTTGCATTTTTATTCCAATCAAATTCTCAGAGCGAAGAAGGTTGGATAATAGAACTTACTAAATCAGTCAATAGAGGCATGATCAAATCTACATACTTCGATACCCTAACTATTCCACTGAATGACTTAGGTAAGAATTTTAACTAAAATAACTTACAATTTTATAGGCATTACAAAATATGAAGTCCTGTCATCTTCACTCTTCCAAGAAGAAACCAAAAATTGAAGATTTCCATAATGATGCTAATTTTCAATTAAAATTGGAAAGGCTTGACATCAGAAGATCTGTATTAAGATAAATCTTGTCATGTCTTAGATGCACTTACAGACTATTCACCTAATTTGAACTTTTCTGAGGAACAAAGAAAACTGAACGAGGGCTATAGTTTAATAAAGTTTGAGCTCAAAACTGGAAAGAAGCACCAAATTAGGCTAGTGTGCTAAAGAGAATTTTTTGGATTTGAAGTCAATATACATTTATGTGCAAAATACATGACAAATGCGCGTTCCACTCGTCAGATTGCCCTTGTTGTTTGAGCTTATTTTACCTTGGTCTCATCAAGTT
>JAJKFJ010024471.1:0-14217 GCA_027382625.1 Tetmemena sp. SeJ-2015 | reverse complement strand
TATAAATGTAACTTTTCAATTATAAATATAGCATAATTTAGATAGATATTTAAGTGCTAACCCTTAGCATACTTCATAATTATTCTTGGTCTCAATTTAATAATATTTTTAAAATGGAGGCTATTGATGTTTGTGACTAGTGCTAAATTAAGATAAGTAAAGAATTATGGAAAAAGATATTGAAATAGATTACTAGTATAAATTTTAGGATCCATTTTTAATTTATTCTATAAATTACAGTTCTGTCACAGCAAATTTCATTTAAATATAGAATGTATTATGTTCTAATTTGCCAAATAATTTGATAATTTTTTCACAACTATATAATAATTCAATTTATGGTAAAAAATAACAGATATATTAAAAAAGATGTTGAAGATACATCTTATATTAAATATAAAGCAATATAATGAAAGATAGGCTAATATTGAAAAAGGCTAAAGATAAATAAAATATTTTTTAAAAAGAATATTTGTTATAAAATATGAAATTAAATATATGACTTAAAATCTTTTATATTCTAAGAAAAAAGTAAAATTATATTAAATTTAAATTAAAAATTTAATAAATATTGCTTAGAATTAAATAAAAGAGAATCAAATTAAATATTATATTAAAATGGAATACATTCGTGACAGTTGAATAGTGTTCAATTTTAATAAATATTATACCATTCAATTTAGCATAAAATTTTAGAAACATTTTATCATTGAAACTTTATTGTGATCGCATCCATTCAAGAGTTATAAGTTACACAAGTTTTAATAATTTGAAGATGATGTATAAAAATGCGAGTATCATATCTTGCATCAGAGATGCGTTTCTAAGATGACAAAATAAAACATCATTGTGTATTTAAATCATGGATTTTAATTTAATAATAAACTGCCAAATAGAATATAAAAATTTTAAAGAACGAAAAAATAAATCTTAATAGAAAACTAAAGTTAATCTAAATTAAAAAATATTTGTAATATAGAATACAAAAGAAAAGTCAATGTTAATCTCTTCTGTAAATTCGAATTGCAGAAGTGAGTGAAATTAAATCTTATTGCAAAAAACAATTTGCTGATGGAAGTTAATCTCAATCGTATTACAAAAGAGTTTCGAAAATATTTTTAGATTTATGAATATGCGAAGTTCGCTTATTAGGACCAAGACAGACCTGCAGCTCACGATTGGCTCAGAATTAGTTATCCAAACAAAAATATTTACGAAGAAAATTAAATTTTTTCTTTTGGTGAACCTAGAAACCCTAAAATGTGTCCAGGGCATAGAGAACATAAAACTAATTCATAAATATTTTTATTTGAACAGCTAATTCTGAACCAGTCGGGAACTGTGGGTCAGTCTTGGCATTACCTATTTTCTTTATATATCTTGCTTTATTCCGTATTTAATTTTAGTATTCAGTATTTTATTTTAATACTCCGAATTAAAGTTTTGTAATACGTGCTGGGTGATTAGATTTTTTGAGGATGGCGAGGTGGAACAACGAACCTTGCTGGCAGGTACTTATTATTTTAGCGTAATTATGCGCTTGTATGATTAAACTCAAATCATAATCTTTTTGTTTCCAGAAATCACAAAATAGCCAAGGCTTTTCAGACGCTCATTTCGTGGTAAGTCCCATCACTTTGACCACTCGCTCAGTTATTCCCATTTCCGCACAATAATAATGATATAAATGCAAAATACTGTCTAATTACGACGCCCTAAATCAAATTTGCACTTCTAATTCTCTCTATGATGATTAGTAGCATAGAAATGGGGTATCAGCTAAATAAAGTTGGCGAATTATAAGTGGGGGATCATCTTTTTTTCTAAAGTGTCGTGGAGAACCTTGTAATCTTCTCGCAGTTGCTGATATTGCGCCAAAGAGTTTATTTTAGCACAACTATGCGATTTGAAGGGCGAAACTCTTGGAAAATCCCAAAAGCTTTATTCATGATGATTACATAATATATAATTCTAGGTGGTATTTTTAAATAAAAATTAGAAAAAAAATATACTGTGGGTATTTTTCTCAAAGTACTAGCAATGATCTCAATGCATTGAGAATAAGATTTAAAGATGTCACAATAAATTTTCTACGAGAATATTTTTCTAAAAATTACGAACTTATTTCAACTAGAAAATATTTAATTAAATTACTTTAGTTACTATTTTTACATTGCCCACTTATTAAGTATTGCCATCCTTGCTGTTTGTACTCGGATAATAAAAACATGCTCTTCCCTGACTAATTACGACGCCATGATTCTAATTTGCAGCACTCTTAAATAACTGTTTGCATAGATACAGCGAATGATAGAACTTACTTAAAAAAAGAGAGTACTCAGCCATTTACAAGAGTGGTATGGAAAACCTAGGAACCTTCTGGAAGTTCAAATTAGATATATTAAATATTTAAAGAGATTAAATATATTATGGTTTGAATTTATTTAAAATCCTTGATTCATTTTAATAAAAATGTGAGATTTCAAATTTCTTTCTAGTCTAAATCGCCAATACACCTGATTTGCAGCTTATTCCATACATTGTAGCAAATTTATTTGAGTTTCTACTTTAGTCATCCTCGTTTCACCTTTTAGCAATGATATATTACTCTTAAACACTCCATCTCTCTTTTTTTCGTCCTCATTTAAACTTGTGTCTCTTATTACTCTTTACTGAGCGCTTCCCTAAAAAATTATAATGATAAAAAGTCTTAGAACTATGCTGAATCGAATAGTTTAATAATTATTCAGTTTAGAGATAACTAACTTCCACGTATTTATTCCATTATGATTTTAATTCGTATTTTTTATTATATTTAATTCTCAGCTAAAACTTTCTCTCAAGAGCCCAGATTGCTCAAGACCCTAGGAAGCAATCCTCTTAGCTCGTTAAACTCTTCTAAAAGAGAATCTGCATTCTCGAATTTCTCAAGTCAAATAAAGGATTAGCATACAGCTGGAAAGGCTAGCTAACTTCGTCTCAGCCTTGACAAGGACAACTAGGTAGAGATCATAAAGGATCAAGAGTCAGACTGGCTAAGGCAAGTAGAATAATAAACGGCGACCTTAGGCAAAATGATGAGAAAATCTAGGAGGAAATGTTCGGAGATATCTTTGATTAACCCCAAGTGGACTGAAACACGAGAGGGTTATTTCTATTGAGAACATTACCAAGCTATTAATATAATGAATATGGCCTTCTCTTCTTATAGTATTTAAAAATATCAGAAGTTGGTAGCAGACACAACACAACGATTTGTCATGTCGAGCCACCGCTCTGCTCAATATACCGTAATATTCTATAGCAAGACTTGTGTCATTGATCTTGTCGCCTCTTTCTGGATTGAGGATAGCAAAATGGTGGCTTGCATCGTCTTGATAAGATACACAAAACCTAAATAAGAAAATTCCAGCAGCCACTGGGCATCTACTTCCACACCATAGGCGGCTACTTTGAAGTGAGACCATGAAGTGCTCATAGTTGATGAGTTTGACGCGGTTATTATAACTCATCCATGGCATCACAATGATTTCAAACTGTGCTGCCTTCGTGATTTCTCTGATATGGAGAGTTACCTACATAGCGCGAATGGAGATGCAAGTATTGAAAGAGTGAAAGCCTTTGATCAAGCCCAGGCGACTCGGCTTTGTGAGCCAGTATAAGTCCTTCAAGGACTCAAGCAAGATTTTGGAGGAGAAATCCAGATCTGCGTTTATAAAAAAGTTCGGATGCTTCTTGAACAGTGAGCCTCAGTCAGGCCTTTAATTCTATTTGCAGACGAAAACGATCACGGCAAGATCAGGAGACTAACTGAGGACATGAAGAGAGTAAAGGTTGCTGCAGGGATATCCATAGACAACATGGAGCTGATCTCAACTTGATATTCAGGTATCTTTTTGTTCTTTTAGTGAAAATTCTTTGGATACAACTACAAATTTAGACGAGACGCCTTGGTGATCATCACCTGTGCCATCTCCTCTGAGATTACTTATCATCAGATGAGGGGAGCGGCATACACGATCTATGAATGCGTTAGAATCCAATTATCTTCCCATTTCGTTCTTGACCAAGGCACATGTACTTAGTGGTCTCAGCAGCCTCTTAACTGTGGTGAATAGAGATTAAGAGAGACTCATGCAACTCATTTACCGACGATGGAAGCAGAAAATACTGATTGGAAGCAGCTCAAAGAGGCTGACCAGATGTTGACCAGAAATAATGATATCAAGATTGAGATTGAAGCATTCAAAAATGGTGATAGTTTGAAGGTTTGAGAAAAGATAGGCATACCTAGCAGTAAAAGAGTAAGTGAGCAAACCAGGATAAGATGTTTTTCATAATTATTCATTCTTAAAAATTTCTGAAATTTGTTTATTATTATAAAAGCCAGCTAGTATCCCACTTTTATTTCAAGTAGGGAATTTCTTGAAGTCTCAGCAATTTTAAAAATATGGGAGAACGATCCAGCCAATCATTAGAATGCAATTCACTTAAACGCCTCAAGGTCATAAATTACTAATTCTTATCTCAATCAAGAATAGAGAATTCCTAGAACGCATATGGTACAAATGCTTGTCACAGTCTGGATATGGATAGCTCCTTTAATAATTTATGATATGCAAGATTCTATATTTTAATTAATTCTTATTTAAAAGCTAAAACTTTCTAAGTATTTATTCTCTTAATCTTTAACTCATCTTAGCTACTATTCCCTTGTCACTCTTTTTTAAGGGCTTTTGAACTTGCTTTATTTGTTAAAGACTGATTCTGCAAGTGGCAATAGCCTATCTCGGTTGTGAATTTTTAACACGAGGAGTAGTTTTCGATGCGGTATAACTTAATGGAGTGAGTTGTTTGAAAATCAATTTGAATTGAGCTGCTGACACAATGCCTTTATCAGATAGCTGCAATGAACTTTCAAATTTATAGCTCGATCGCGAGGTTGTTCTACTTGAAATGGTCACAGGTACCAATAAGTCACAAAATTTTGCAATGTCTATTAAGTGCTAATGAATGTAGTGGATTGATTATCCTGTCTGAGTTGAGATGCGGGCCAGAACAGCAATGAAATAACAAATCTGAAAGTCCTATGCTGGCCCCCTAAAAGTCTGAGCTTCTTCAATTCTTATCTCAAGTATAGAGAGGAGTAAACTAGATTGAGTTTCCCACTGGTAAATCTAAATAATTAAATTTATAATTAAAAATTTTACTTGAATGCATTAAGTGAAATTTGATTTATTTTCCTTTGTAAAAAATGTTTAGACCCCGAAGTTTTAAATAAAATATTTGCGCAAAGATAGCAAACTTATTTTAGCTCGAAGTATAAGTAAAAATACTTATCGTCCATCTTTTAAATAAATTAGAGTAAAGAAAGTAGTCAAATAATTTAGGTGAGTCAGTTTATTTACTTGGGCTGATTGAACCTAATTAGTGGAAGTTTATAGGTTTCTAATAAAATTAAAACCATATTCTTTTGTCAATTAGCTTACAGAAGAATAAGTAATGTCTAGAGCATTCATTAATTATCAACAAATGCAGATGCTGTTAATGTCACAATAGATAGTTTGAATAGTAAGTATCTTCAAAAAATTGTAGATAATAAACTTTAACTTATTAAATAATAAAGGATTATTGTTAGACAAGAACTTGATTGAATAAAACAACTGTAGAAGCAAACTGATAAGCAGGAGGATACATTTCATCTCAGATACATTTGAATACAATATTTTGAATACTTATTCTCTACGAATTAAATCATCTCCTTTCAAATTTTTGAAAATACACTTAATGCTATAGTTCTAAGCTTTTGACAAAAAAAGAAGATTGAAAATGAGGAAACAAAATCAAGTAAGGGTAATAATTAATCTCATTAAAGTAATGGAAAGTATACTTGGAATTCTAATTTTTAAATTCTGAAAATTTCTTGAGATCGAGTGAATATAAATGCTAAACTTAAGCTAAGTTCATCTTCAGCAATTTTAAAAATTATAAGTAAAGTGACTACAGAAATTGAAAGATAAATAGCATTGCAGAGACATGAAATAAAATAGATTTTATAAAACTGTAAAACTAATTAAGATATATCAGAAAGATAATTGCAGCTGAAGGTCTTATTTAGTCATAAGGTGGAATTCTAAGCACAATTCATTTTTTTCTGAAGATAACTTCGGAGGGAGTTAATTTATAATATAAATATACTGAAAAGAAAGTAGAAGCTCTGAGAGATATATAGATGTATGAGAAAACTAACTCAAGCTGAAGAATTTGTGATATATCAATTCTTGCCTGATATATAAATTTCAATAAATTTTGTTTATGATTAAATTATATTTATAATCCTATTTCTTATTTTTAACTTTTGAATGCTGTCATGTCATATTACAACTAATAAATCACAGGGCTTAGCTTTAAAGGTAAGCGTGTACGAAGTATAGCAAGCCCTCCTCATCATAGAAGGCCCCTTGATGAACGGAAGAGGCAATCCTTCAATCAAGAGCACTCAAAAAAGAGATTCATCTTCTTTCTTCTTTGCTTTTAGGATCATATCAAGGGAATCCATCGCAGATTAAGGCTTCGAAACATTGGAAATTGGGAAGTGCTGACAGCATTGCCAACTGCCTTCTGCTTCAAACATGTTTCTGTAATAGCTGAACAAGCTATCATTAAACACTCAAAGCATTAAATTAATGATGTTGCCGAGTCAATATGAGAGCTATTCTACTATTTGATGAGCCTACAAATATTCGAATAGAGATATATACCAGTCAAAAGAGAATAATATGTATTCTGTAGAAAGTCAAATTATTCAGCAGAGAGAAGATGATGCAGAAAGTGGAGCCATGCTACAAAGGAAGCTAGGGCAATGACTGGGAGGCGTAGTCTATGAAATAGCGGATTTAAATCAAATTAGCCCAACTCGGCGTGTAGTTCATGCTGGAAGCCATCAGCTTCATCCTATTTAAATATGATGAGGTCACAAACTACGTAGTAGCTCAAGTGACAAAAAGGATTGAACAAGGCGGTCTAGATATCGCTTTAGAAGTCACATCTAGATTAAGAAAACGAAGATAAAAACATCAGACAGAAGAATTAGTAGGTATTCATAAGATTCATTTATGTTTATAACAATTTTAGCTAGGCACTGCTTAAAGAATTTGTATAGGTCATAATCGAAAAGAAGAAGTAGTATGAAACTGTGATGGAACTGCAAGCGATGATGAAGGCCACTAATAAAACGTTTGAGAAGAGTGCATCAATATGAAGCGAGAGGAGAGATGAACTGATAAGGAGGCTGCGCGAGAGTTTCTCTAAAATATTCGGCTAGATATAGCAATGAAAAAATAATTTATTTTCAGGCAGCGAATCTTCTTAAAATCAGAATTGGAATTTCTTCTACACGAAAAAGTTACATGTGCAGTATTGACGGAGGAAAGCAAAAATGAATTCTCAAGA
The DNA here is from genome assembly GCA_027382625.1 of Tetmemena sp. SeJ-2015. Taxonomy (NCBI): domain Eukaryota; phylum Ciliophora; class Spirotrichea; order Sporadotrichida; family Oxytrichidae; genus Tetmemena; species Tetmemena sp. SeJ-2015. The sequence continues at coordinate 6,765 of JAJKFJ010024471.1, read as the reverse complement.
TGAGATTGGAGAAGGCAGACAGCTGCTAATCACTCTGATCCAGACAAGGTGAAGGCCCAACTTCTTTGTCAGCAAGTCGTATTTATTCAAATGGCATGATTTCTAATTAAGTAAACCTAAATCCAAAAGTTAAGATTTAAAAATCTATTTATTAAAAATGACCACTATTTGCTTTTTATGAGAAACAACTATAAGAAACGAGTTCTTTAAAAATTAGATTTATAATAACAAGAAGAAGACTAGGTGCAAGCCTGGCTAATAAGAAAGAGTATAAGGAAGTAGCTGTTATTGAGAGCAAGGCTTGACAATTATCTGGTTATGGTTGATTGCATATATAAATTCCTGAAAAATCTTGAATTAATATTTAGAACATATTCTACAAATTTTAAGCCAAGAACCAACAAGCCACATCTCTAAAGATTGAAATCAGAGGAATCCAAAGATATTTCTCTTAAATAAAAGGCAAATTAAATCGTCTATTTAAGTGTTTATAAATTGTCCAAAGGAATCATAGTTATAGGATGAATACGAATACAGAATCGGAGGCAAGAGATATTTTAGATAAATTAAATAATAAAATTTTATTGATGAACTGATGTTCTGATGGTTAACGCCTAGATGAGTGAATTTTTACTCCTAAGCTCGAAACACACAGATAAAAATCTTTTTTTCCTGACAAATATATTTAACAGCAGCAGTAATAACAGTAACTGCTCTTTTTTTTATCCTCAGCCAGCCTGACAGCGCGGTGCAATAGGTTTTTTTCCGCGCTGTGGTTATTCAGGCAGATTCAGTGTCTCAGAGTGTGAACCAACGAGGATTTTGGAGGACAAGAACACTTAGGGATTCTTTCTCGTCCCTAAATGAGAGCGGTGCTTCATACTGGCAAAATTACGTCATGAGTAACACGTACATGAGGGACCGGTGACACTAGTTTATGAGCGTATTTTTGTGAGTATAAAAGCTTATTAATTAAGCACCCTTGCAGGGAGCTTAATTCTGCTAATTTAATCTAATCAAAACAGTAACAGCAGTAGCAATAGCAGTCGTTATAGTATTTGAAGAAATAATTAAGTTGAAGATAGAGAGGAAGATGATGATGAAAATTAATTAGCGGAAGAATAGTTTGAAAAGAGGAGAAGTTTTGAAAATAAATTAGAGATGTTTCAAAAAAGTGAATTCAAAGCTGATATACTAAGGCTCAAAAGAATCAATTAAAGATCAAGGCAGTTATGAATCTAGAGATTGTTATATTAATTTAATGATCATATCTTTATACATCTCTTTTTTGCAATTTCTTTAATCCATTCATATTCTGCCTATAATATTAACTCTTATTTAATACACTTTTAACAATACATTAATTTATTATTTTATAGCGTTTATAAAGCACTGGCATTCTTATTAATGATATATTCAATTAAGACTGAAGATATTAATCTTTATTGCACTAAATTTTTGAAAAAAAAATATATTACAAATTTAAAAGATCAATTCATCTGACAGAAGCTGCCTAATGTTTAAAATTTGCAAAGAACTTAATGAAATGGTAAATTAAATTAATAATAAATATAAATATCTTTGCATTTGAAGTATGAAATTTAGGTTAAATTATTAGTAACTAGAATAAGGGTTAAATTCTAAGTAACTTTCATGCTAGTAACTTCTTTGAAGGGGGTTTGTGAAGCTAGTTGCTTCGGTCATAGGTTTATAAACCTAACTTGATTTTATATTCAGAATTTGCAACATCTATATCTCTGCGTAGAGCTCTCATGACAAATGGTAGTAGATCAAACTTATATTATACTGTAATAAGCTATCGAGCAAGCTCCATGTTTGGCTTTATATCAAGCATTTTAATGACTATCATTTTTCAAAATTTCATTTTTTATTTTAATTTAATTCAGATTTTTATTTATTTTTATTTATAATTCATGTAGTCCGAATATCGTGTTGCAATCCCTAGGGTCATTTCAAATACCTTAATACAAAATAATCTTGATTAGTCAATGAAGTGTCAATCTGTATGTTAAAAAGGGCAAAGCTTATTCCTTATAGAAGATACCCATTTAGAGTAATTAAAGCACTCTAATAAAGGTAAAAATTTAATGGAAAATAGAAGGTTTATAGAAAAGAAATTAACAATAAGTAAAACAGAGGCAGTTGACTTTGCAAGCTTAAGATCTCTGTGGATAACATTGGCTGAGTGAAAGACTTTAACGTTTAAATATTAAAATTATTAAATTAGAGATTAGATCTATTTAAAAAAAGATCTCTAAAGCAGCCCACCCTATAATCTTCTATACAGCAAAAACTCATCAGTACTTTTATTGTCAGCTAGAGTTTATAGCTCCTATATTTATCTTTAAATCTTGGAATTCCTCAGCTCACTTGCCAGTATTCTAATTTTATCATAGGCAAAATAGCATAAAGAGAAGAAGACAAAATATCTATAGAAAAAGCGAGCAGAACATCAGCAATTAATAGTTTTAGAAATACAAATATGATAGAAGGTGAAAAAAGAACACACTCATTTTCTAAGATGTCTCCAACGATATTAATATATTTAATATACTCTTTAAATATAACTACGGTTTTTTTTTTATTATATTAGAATTCGAAAAATAAATATGTAAAGTATATTTATAGCTAGGTCCTCAAGTGCTAAAACCTGGAATATTTTTCAATTTTATTTCAAAGAGTGTGGGGAAGAGTTAAAATATTTTAAGTTCTTTTATATAAAAATATCTTTTTGCTTTCTAGTTTTGTCTATGCTAATATGGGATGATGATAATTCGTTGATCAAAGGTTGATATGCTTAACTTAAAGTGAGCTATATTCAAGAAGTTAACTGAATTTAATAAGTCTAAATAGAATTATTAATTAGATAAAGATAAAATGAAAGAAAGCAGAAGGAAGTGTGTTTGGATATACCTCCCTTTAAGATGTACTTAAAATCTATTGTAAGTTTAAAAAAAACAAAACATGTAAACCTGTTTTATCTAATACGCTTTGAGGTTTAAGTGAATAATTAACGATTATCCTTGTTATTTGCACCATAAATTTTCTAAATATAGAAAATTTCATTGTTGGAAGAAATAGTTACTGATTATCAAAAATATTTCAATTGAGACAGTGTGTTAGCATCCAAACCGGAGCTTTCATTGGTGGAATAGACTTAAGAGTTTTTTTTAGGATTTATGGATAATTACTTTAATGTAATTTTATTAAGACTTAAACTTATTCGTTAGAATAAAGCAATTAGAAGGACTCTAACAGTGATATAAGTTAAAGATATCTATCAAGGTTAGAAGCAAATAAAGCAACAAAGGCTGAAATATGGTTGAAAAGTGATTAATCAGATTGTAAATACCACGCACGTATAAAAAGCTAAAAAAAAAATTGTATTTTAAAAGCATCAATAATGTAAACGTATTTGTCCTATATTAAATATATATTTCCAACTATTTATCTATATTTATTGATTTCTTCAAAATAAAAGATAATTTTTAGTCAAAATCAATTTCACCTACTCTTTATTTATTTTGTTTTAATATGGCAAGAGAAGCGGAGAAAAGTAGTTAGGTTTTAGAAAACGCTATTTGATCTTTGACTAATTAACTTCTTTGTTGATGATTCATTTTTTATTAATTCAACTAATGAAGATCATTCACTATAGTTTGATAAACTTCCTCTCTCGAAAGTGAAGCAAATAGGTTTTTCTTGACAGCGTAATATCCTATAAGAGTCATTGCTAAATTAACTAACGAATGTTATGGACGACAAGAATTTCCAAGTTTCTCTCCCGTAGAAGTTTTTCTACTAATTCGTTGCACTGAGGAACTAACCACCTTAAGAGCATATCTAAAATAAATTTATAAAATTAAAAATGTAATAATTATTCTTATATTGAGAAGTTGAAAATACTGTAAAGTTTCGTATCATATATAAAAAGCTTAAATTACTAATTGATTAACCTACCACTAATTGCACTAATATTAAACTAAAGAATGCAAAGTATTATTTTGAAGACTCATACATCTAAAAATCTTCTGAAAAAATACAACTTAATCCTAAATAAGGAAAATATTGTTCTAATTTAAAATTAAAATAAAAAGATATTTCAGTTCCTTGGGGATTACAAGCTCAAAATATTTTATTAAATAAGCTAGTTCTTTAGTTAATTATATTTATAATTGCGACTATGTGCGCTTTAAAAATACAATCCTTTGAACAGAACCAGATTTGTCTTCGCCTCTACCAAGGCTGCTTGATAAAGCAAGAGAAAATTACAAATCTCATAGATGCTGCTCCATTCTTGACTTCAACTCTCGCGGTACCGAACCTGATTATAAACTTAGCCTTGAACACAAGGGTGTTCAAAAGTGGAATAAAAACTTTGGCTCAGCAATCTATGAGTCACCTCTGCTTAGTGTTCCCCATGATGAATTGAGTTAATGTATCTCAAAATCATATAGTTTCACAAAAGGCGAAGAAGATTCTTAACAAATGAAGCAAAAAAGTATATAAAAATAGGGATATAGCTCAATAGTGTGTGAGTTTTTTATTTAATGGGGAGTGGTTTTTTTTTAAAGCAATTTTTACCCTCGACAGAGCATTCCTTACAAGATTTCCAGTTTTGTAAAGTAAGCGAAACTACTCCAGAAATTGGATACTAAATTAAAGGTCCCCAGCTCAGGCTCCGAGGTTTTTACCATTTACAAAGACAGAGTCAAGCTTAATGAAAAGCTCCAAGAGAGCATATAATTAGCCACTTTGCTTTTTAGCTCTCCAGCAGTATATATCTCGCACTAACTCCAACATGCAGACAGCTTGAAAAAAAGAGAAAATATTAAGGCTCCCTCAGTACCAGTGCTATTTAGGAGCAGAGGTAACTAACTTCTTCTCCGTTATAACATAGCTCAAGATCGTTGCTTGGGTTTTTGCAAATTTTAAGATTCGTCCGAGAACAGGAAGACGGAGAAAATTTATAAGACTACTTCATTTAATATTAGAAAGTATTCTAAAATTACAATTCTTTATAGAATAAACATAAAGCAATTGAGAAAAAATAAACACTAGAACCTTAATAAAGGTAAATAAGTGAATTGATTAAGGAGATAAGAACCAATTAATCAATTAAGAGTAAGAGTAAGAGAGATGTGAAGGCTGGGAGGCTTGGCGAGTGGTTTGGAAATTGTAGACTTTTGATTTAATAATTAATAATTATTGGCTGATTTATTAATATTACCTTCCATTGTTATTTGATCTCTTAGCTGATTGGTTTAATTTAAAGCGAAAGCCTATTATATTTAATTATTTTAACTCCTCGCTAGAACATCTCTGGAATCAGCCAATAATTATTAATTATCAAATCAAAAGTCTACAATTTCCAAACCACTCGCCAAGCCTCCCAGCCTTCACATCTCTCTTACTCTTAATTGATTAATTGTTCTTATCTCCTTAATCAATTCACTTATTTACCTTTATACTATCTAATCGTTCAGGCCGCCTCTGCAGACCAGATCTGACATCTAAATTCACGATTAAGCGTAGAGGGATGCTGAAGACGATGATGAAGGCATTTTCAAATCTTCAGAAGAAAACTCATTTAGGTTCCCTCAGCCTAAGAGCCTTCATTCAAGAAGATTCAGGTGAATATAAACCACCACAGTTCTATCCAATAGTATAAGCAACTTAGAAATATCTAAATGCAACTCTATAGTTTGAATCATAACTCACATATCATAATTTATTCTGTTTTTCATTTCATAAACTCTTGCATATAATTCTAAGCAAATCTTTTATTACTTAGTGGTGTGAGCGCAATCGAGATAATGTTCTAGATATTGCCCCACCATTCTAAGATCCTCGTCCAGCACGACTTCTACATCGGAACGAAGATGATTCTCAGAAAATATTTTTAAGTATTTCCAGCTTGACACTCCTAGCAATCCACTACTTGAGGTCTATGACATAGAGGAGATTGCTAAAATTTGCAAGTAGCACAACGTTTTACTCTCTTTACATAATAATATCCTACTTATGAAGTATTTAATTTTTATGGGTATGATATTTTCAAGAAGCAAGCCAGAGGTATGGGAGGCTGTTTCTCCTTCCATGTCAAAACGTAAGTGGAATCTTTATTTGCACGTCACAGGATATAATCTTCTACTTTAGGGAAGATTTTGACTAAGTTTGTGAGATTCCTAAAATGCTGCACAGACTGGAGTTTGGACCCAGTCTTGGTGGAGTAGTAACTTCTATCGATAACACCGGAGCAGCATTCAAAATTAAGAATTGATTATGAGTGGTTGGGTTAAATATAAAATGTACTTAACACCTGAGGATAACATCAAGCTTGGATTAAGCGTCAACTTATTTAGAATTTCAGTCGGCATTGAGGATCCCAACGACATTATTTAAGTGGATTTCTATAATCAATCTCAATTTTAATTATCCATGACTTGGATCTTGCTTTTGAAAAATGGCTTTGATTTTTTAAGTATCTGCATTTATTAAGATTCTTCTCAAATCTATCTCTGATTAAAGTTCCAAAATTAAGGAGTGTCAAGATAAATCATCTACTCATAATCAGTAAATCGATAGATGATGAATCACAATTGCTTACCTTTACTCCATGGTGCTCTTTAGATAGAATCTCTCTGATCTTGTCTAAATGATTGTCAGGTGAATCGAGCTCGACTTGCTCTATCCTCTCTTAAATTACCTTATTGAGAAATCCAATTATTCATTTAAGCTCAC
>JAJKFJ010024470.1:0-14221 GCA_027382625.1 Tetmemena sp. SeJ-2015 | reverse complement strand
GTGACGAGAGTCTCTTGCACAAGAAGATCGTTCTACTTATGGACAATGCAGTCATTCATCGCTTCTCAGAGGTACTTGAAACAGCCAAGCGATTCAAAGTTGTAGTGCTCTTCAACGCAGAGTACTCTAAATGGCTCAATCCTATCAGAGGTATGAAGTAGTAGAGTAACCTCATTGGAGTTGTAACCACACTCTTTGAAAACTTTCTGCGAGTCTATCTTCAACTGACTAAACTTCTTACTCATGCTCAACTGTTTCGAGTTGCTCTCGGTGATTTAATAGATAGGTGAGAGCTAAGTTTATCTAACTGTATTAGTTCTGAGATGAAGAGTTCTATGAGCTGAGTCACTGTCAAGTTCCTTTGCCTCTCTCTAAGAAGTTGAATGAGCTCTATCTTAAATAGTCTCTCTGAGTCTATTTACTCTCCTCTCTGAGTTCTCTCTGCTCTCACTCTCTGAAGAGGACCTCGCACAGCATTTGACAGTGTCTCTCTTCCAAAAGTTGTCTTCACTCTTCTGAAATCACCCCGCTTGTCTTTGTCCGAGGCTTGCTCTCTAGTTTTAGGCTGAGTTGAGAAGAACGCCACTTGCCCTGTCTTAGTTCTCTATGCTTTTGCGAATCCACTCTCAACTCTCTGAATGACAGACTGGTCGAAGCTCCACTGCTTCGAAGGCAAGTAGTCAGACCTGAAGTTGCTCTAGTCAATACTTATGATCAGTGCATCCTCAGCAAAGAACTGTGCTAGCAGTCTACTCACCCACAGTCTTTTCTCATTGAAAGCTGGATCTCTATACTTAGGGTTGGCTTTAGAAGTCTTGCAGAACTTGAGATAGAAGCTGGACTTCAAGATTCTGATAACGCTCTCTGGACTTGGTACGTGCAAGTCTCTAAACTCTGCTTCTCTCTGCTTGAGCTCCTCGAGCTCTTGAATAATCTTCTTGGCGTTCATGTGATAGATGCCCAGCTTCTACATGCCTTGACTTCTTTGTGTTTGACTTTTGCCTTGAACTGTGTTATCACACTGTTAGCTGTCTTTTTGCTTAAACTGAGGTCATTGGCAAACATTCTGGCCTTATTGTCTTGTACTTAGGAGAGATTCACAATTTTTTTCTTCTATAACTCTAACTTAGGGGGTTTTATTTGTGATTAATTGGAGTCTACCCAGTTACCTCAATCAAGAGAGCATATAGAGGGGATTTCACTTGATAAAATCTTCCTAATTTTGAAAGCCCTATCCTCTAGATCTTCCCGTGGGTATTTTTCTTAAGCGTCGTGAAAGCCAAAAAGAATCCCAAGCTAGAAACCTTCCTACCATAAGAAATCTTAAAATAAAAATTACTTTTATTAAATCATAACTGGATTAGTAAAATTGGAGGGGCCTTTCCTCGCAGTAAAAGTTAATGATGAAAAAAGGATAGAAAAAAATATGTTAATGGGGTAATTTTCGCTCCTAAATCTGATTCTTCCAGCTAAAGAGATGAATTCTAACATATAAGGCTTCAAATTTAAATCCCAATTCTGTCAATTAGAGGTCAGCTACACCTAATCTATATTTGAAGCTAATTTTTCGCTATTGTAAAATCAATTTAAAGTGCAATTTTTAAATAGTTCAACATTTTTAGTATACACAGCATGCTTCAGCTATAAGCCCAAAGAAGTATAGTTGAAAAATTTTAGCATCAGCTCCTGAATCATGAAGTTAATTATTGTTTTATAAAAATGTTGAACTATTTAAAAATTGCACTTTAAATTGATTTTACAATATCAAAAAATTAGCTTCAAATATAGATTTTATTTAGGTGTAGCTGACCTCTAATTGACAAAATTGGGATTTAAATTTGAATCCTTATATGTTAGAATTTATCTCTTTTGCTCGAAGAATCATATTTAGGAGCGAAAATTACCTCTTAAACATATTTTTTCTTCCCTTTATTTATTATAAAATTTTACTGTCGAGGAAAGGCCCCCCCGTAAAATTAGATATGACCATTCTTAAACAATAGTAGAGTATAGAAATAATTTCCAAATTCAACAAGCCAGCAAGAGTACATAGGAACTAGGAATTTCCAATCTTTTTCGAAGGCCCTAGTCTTATGCTCAGGCAAGTTGTAATTATCGTGAGGAAGGATATAATCAAGAACGGGCACCAAACAATAGCCAAACCACAAACAAAACAGAGAGTTTTGCCACTTATAATCCACGTAAAGTCCACATGCTATCATTTAAAAAAAGCTAATCTCAAAATAAAATTTTAAATTAATATATCAAGAGAGTAGGAAGCATATAAGGAAGAACTTATAGCCATGTCACTTTAACAGCCTGAGGAGGACCTTGAAGTTTTTAAATGACTTATGATAAAGCCACCTTAGAATTAATTTTATCAAGAGGAGGTGAATCCGGATAGGAGTTTTGGGTAGTATTCATAAATTATATTATAGCATCTCGATCATTCCTTCCTTAAATAGTGTAGAGGTGTAAGAATATAAATATTTTTATATAAAATTGTTATTTTTTAATGGCACAAAAATACAAAGTGAATTTCATATTTTAAAGGAACTATCTTGCATTATCTTATTTGTTTGGCCACTAGAGTAAAAACAGCTTTTATATAAATATTTCTCTTGTTTAAATTATAAGGAATAATAAAGATCGAAATTATTATCTTGCGAAATATTATATAGATCAAACTCTCAAAAGCTATATATATTATATACAAAGTCACCTATTGTAAATATGCATTCTTTGCCTTGTATTCAACAATTTTCCAGCAAAGAAACTTCCAAAGCAATTTAAAAGAGAGTAAGTAGATAACCAAAACCTCGCTACGGTAAAATGAAGAGTAGATTTGTAATAAACATGGAAGTAAGAAAAGATTAATATGCAAATGAACTAGGAATGTTAATATTTTTTGTAAAAGAGTGATAAAATTTTACAGCTTGTTAAGTAATTTTTGATATTTTTTCAAGTCAAATTATTAAATTAGAAAACTAAAATCTAGGACTTGTGACGTGGCACCAAACTCAGCTTGGCAGGGTTAGAGAGATTAGACAGTCATTTTACATAGGATAATAGAACGATTTATTAACTAGTACTGAATAAGTGCTGGTTTTTAAATTGATTATTATTTATATTCCCTAAATTTTACTTTACTTTACTTTACTTTAGATAGTCATTAAAAACCCCAAAACCCCATAATATGATAAGAAAGTGAAAATAAGTTGCGTATAATTAATTTCTTTATTAATCCCTTCTTTTCATAAGTAAACCAATTTTATGATCCTTAATTATTTAGATTAAAAATGGAAGCTCTTGACCAAGGGAGAGACTCAAATAAGACAAATAATTAATAAAATTTAGGGCTTTTACTTAGATATAGGAACCTCAAGCTCTCAAATACTAAAGGGTAAATTATATTTATATTTAATAATTTATATTCCACATCAATGCTTGTAGACTTCTTTTTAATTATTATTCGAAATTATTATTTCAAATTTAACTCTGATGTCAGAGACTAATGCTACAAATAATTATGCATGCAATAATCTTAGGATTATAAAATTTACATGCAAAAACCTTAGGCTTATATTTAATTTTTTATACTTAATCATTAAGAAATAATTATTAGTTTATCTTCTAAATTAAATAACAACTTAAATTTAGAATTCCTTATAATAAAAAGTAAAAGCAATTAATAGTTGAATTTCTTCTCCCTATTCTGAGGAATAATTATTCAGTTAAATTAAATTTCATGCTTTATTAAATTATTAGATTCATGAGTAACTATAATAACTATACAATTAAATTAGCCGGGCTAATAATTAAATCAGTTTTCTAATTAATTTTTCAATCTCATGCAATCTCAGCCACAAATTTTAGCACAATTCACATTTTAATTTAGTTTAAAGAAATAAATGGTAAACTATGTTGAATTTGCAAGAATAGTTATATTAAGAGTTTAATTTATAAATAGAGGGATTTTTGCTTCATTGTTAAGAGAATATAACTTAAAGTCTTCTTATAAATCTAATTTATATCAGAAAATAACTATTTAAGTTTGAAGAATTTATTCACATAAATGTTCAATATTATGAAGTATTTGATAGTGAGGATGAGTATCCATTTAAATGCAATATATTAGTAAATTAATTAAAATGGCACAATGCAGAATTATTCTCCTGAGAACTTCAATCATTTTTTAATAATATAAAGCTATGTTAAAATTGGAAACCATAAAAAATGAAGGGATTCTTGGAGAGAAAAAACGCACTTTTTTTAGAGCAAGCAAAAGATATCAAAAGCCAGTCCGCACACGACCAAGCTTTCACTCAGTTGCAGCCTCTGCGCTTTCTTACTCTCGAGCCTCAAGATCGTCGGTGACTAGACCCTCTTAGTGACCTTTGCTAAGGTCTCTTGAATTTGTGGGGTTAAGCTAAAGAATGTCGAGAATTCAGAGTTTTAGCTCCATCGCCGACTATCTTGAGGCTGGAGAGTGGGAAAGCGCGGAGGTCGCAACTGAGGGAGAGCTTGGTCGTGTGTGGAATGGCTTTTGATATCTTTTGCTTGCTCTGGAAAAGTAAGTTTTTTCTTTCCAAGAATAGCCAGAGTCAACAATAACATAATTTAGAAATTTTTTTAGCGAATAATATTAAAGAACTCCTCTTAAAAAACTTATTCGTATCTTCCCTGAATTAATTGCTTCAACTATTTTCTAATTAATTTAATCTTTTATTTTTTCAAATTGAGAATTAAAAAATATAAGTCAAATTTTTTTCTTGATGAAATATTCTATTTAAATAAAATATAAAATAAAAATCTGGCTAAATAATATTATTTGCAAATTATATTGTTTTATCTGAAAATTAAATTTTTTTAATATTAAATTAATACTTAATTCAGGTCAATAGCATAAAACCTATTTAAATACTCTATATTACTCATTGAAGAGGCTCCGCTGATTTTCTGACTATAAAAATTTATATTATTTATGAAAATTGTGTTTCCTATATAACAGCTTTCTGTTCAGGATTCCTGCTTTTTAGTTCCTTAATTAAGTTTTCTCCAGGTTTTAAACTACTTTAATTATATTGAATATTAAAACTTTCGAAAAAATTGTCAGTATTTTAGGATTAGATTTTAAATCAATCTGATGACACTAAGTTCACCCAAAAGATAACTAATTACTATATAAGTTTTTTTTTTTAAAAATAAAAACTGAATCTCTATTAAATAAGGTATAAATCAATAATTTAAATTAATCATACTTGCTAATTAATTGTAAGTTAAAGTAATGTTATCTCTTTTCTATAAATATTTTTATTAAATTGATTACAAATTATAATTTGATAAATGGTTTGGAGAATTGCTAAATATTAAAAAATACACTTAATTAATTTTAAGACATCAATTCATTTGATTTTTACTATCATGTCCTCAATAGGAAAGGGAAAAAAGTATATAATAATGTTAACGAAAATAAATATTATCTCTTGATGATTTCCTCCCTGTAAATATTCTTCTGTCCATTTTTATTCTGTATAAGATTATTAAAATATTTATTCAATTTTTATTTTCTCTAAAAATAATATCTTTTAAATTTTATATCTTCAATAAATAAAAATTACACTTATTAAAGAGGATCTAAAATTGTATATAAATTGATGAATTAATTCTTTTATTTCTTATAAGGCTGTTGGCATTATCTATAGTATTTTAAAATAGATTTTTATAAGTTTCCTACAATAATTTTAATTAGAATATAATTTTAATTAATACCAACTCATAATTATACCTACTTTTAAATAAAGTATCTTCTAATGTTTTATATTATATCAATTAGCATAAAATGTTGCCACTTATTTAGATAACTAGAGAGCTGTTTAGATATTTTAAATTATATCAAATAAAAATTAGTTTAATATTACTTGTAAAAGGAAATTTTAATTATTAAATTCAGCTCCATATTTTCCAATATTAAATTAATATTTTAATTATAATCAATAATTATCATAAGTTTAGCCTTTGGAAATATGTAGAATCAGGGAAAAAATATTTTAAGACATCTATAAGACTATCTAAATTAAATTTTAACACACTCATTGATAATGAAGTTTACAAGTTAGTATTTAAGCTAGTTATATAAAATATAATATTCTTGGATAAATCAGAATATTCAAAATGGAATTCAGACTTAGTGATTTGTAGATTAAGATACAATAAATATTTAAACACAAATTGTATTTTTTTAACTATATTTTATCATATTTATTAATGCACAATTTTTCATTAGCAAAGAAAACATTATGGAGATTATACTTAACATAAAATGTTAAATGAATACATTAAAATGAATAAGAAATTAAGAAAATTAAAATTTGAGAAGACAAGTTAAATAAACGCAATTAAAGTTATTAAAAAAGAGGTTATCTATATTTAGATGATGACCAATATTTAATGAAAAGCAATATCTATAATAATCTTTAAAAGTTGACTTTTGTTAAAATATAAATTAGACTATTTTGAATGCTTTAGTTTGAATAAGATTTGCAAGGCCCGAATAGTTGACATATAGTGAGTCTCTCTACGGCTTCTTTGATGTGGATTCTAAATATTCTTTTTTGTGTAAAATATTGTGCTCGTTTAGGTCAGTAGTTTGGCTGCCTCACTCACTTTGAGGGTTGATGCTAAAATCTTAACTATGGAAGGTCTGGTCTTCCTAGTTTCACTCTCACTCAGAGTTAAGAGCACAAGACTTAAAGACTGAGCTCTCTGCCTTAGACATGCCGAGTCCAACCTTTGGAAGTATAACCCTTGACAATCATCCGAAGTTACGACTCTTCTTTGTGTAATATTTTTCTTCTGAAATCTTTGTTAAATATAAAATTGTAATATTGACCATGGGGCACATCTTGGGCACAGACATCGGCTACTACTGAGACCAGTGCTGGGTATTCACGCAGATGGAGATGTTTATGAAGGAGAATGGAAAGATGGAAAGTATTCATGGGAAGATGGTGCTCAACTCTCTCTAATTTTTCACTTGGTCAGACAGTCAGAACCAACCCTGTATAATCTATCTATTAGTCAGAAAGTCAGATCTTTAATTTTAAAACCTAATCAGTTACACTCTATTACTCTAATTTCAAAGTCTTATATATTTAATTCAGGCGGGGGGTATTTAACGTACTCCAACGAATTGATTACTTTATTCTTAATTTCAAAAATCATTTCTAAATCTATAATAAGTTTTAGAAGATGTTAATTTTCTATTAATTGGAATTTAAGCCAAAAATTAAAAATATATAACTTTAATAACTTATTTTATTCTAATAACTTAAAGCAATATATTTAATACGATTCTATCGGGATATTAATCCTCTATTTAAAATAATTTAATCTAAAGTTCGTGAATTTAAAGGGTAAATTGATATTTTTATTTATCTTAAAATAATTATTATAAATAAAATATAGTTGTAAGCGATTCTTAATAATTTTTAAATTAATTTAATTAATATTTTTAAAATAAGAAATTGCTACTAAGAATATTTTAAACAATTAAAGAATGTAAAATTGATAAATTCTTCTATAAATTATTTTAAATAGATTTTAAAGTAATCATCTGCTGAAGAAACCTCACTTTAACATTTTAAACCAGATTTTGTTATGTAATAAATTGCTTTCTTAGCAAAAATTTTACATCTTTTCTAAGTTTATTGAGAGAAAAAAAAAATTAAAATTTTTTCAGATGAGATTCAGCTCGAACACTTTCGTGTTAGGAGAAATTCAAGATAGCAGATTACCTCTGTCTTATTGGATTTTAGTCCTTATTTTCCACTTACAAAATTAATTTATAAAACTTTAAAAGCTATTTCGATAATTCTTTGTTAATATTTAATAAAGAATATGGTAAATTAATTTTAAGAACATATTTACCTAATAGATAATTATATTTTTACATCCTTTTCAACTTATTTAAAAGGTTGTTAAGCTAAAATTGAATATTCATCACTCTTGCTTGAAGACTAAATTGATGCCTATTTACCTTCTAGACAAATTGAGCAGATATATAATCTAAATTTTAGTAAATTAAAGCAACTGACTCAGATTCGAACTCATCTTAGATATCTAAACACCTAACTATAATTTATCTTAATGAAACTAGCTAAAAATTTAATAAATATTATCCAAAAATAAATATTATTTTTATTTTATGGAAATTATAAATAATATAACATACATTTAAACAGATTAAATTTCATTTTTTAATACAGGGTGAAATAAGAATAGATTATCAATAAATTATAGAAATAAATGCATAAAAAATAATTAATTAAGCTGCCCGTTATATAAATTAAACTAAAGTATGCTAAATAATTTAATAAAATATAATTTATTTCTATTTAAAGTTACTTTTAATTATGAGAAATTCTCTTAATAAATTCATTTATTAACAATTTATATATTTATATTCAATTTAACCTCTTTATATATCGAGCTTATAAAAATAAATAAAGAAAAATTTGTATCATATGAATTAAGTTAATAATTAAATTATATCATAATTTTTTCTGAGAAGAAACATTAAATACTTATTTTAAATCGAATATTTTTAATTTTAGCAAGATTTTTATTTCCTTATCTGCCATTAGACTACCTGGATAACTATGCTTTTAATCTTATAAGATATTTCCTCAATTTTTTATGAAGATAGCAAATTGGTAATTTATAATTTAATTGGTCATTCATTTCATTATAAAGACTTACTTTTAAGTAAATAGTCTCTATGATGTTGATATACATTAAGAGTGATAAGTAAAATTATTTAAGCAGTTGAGGTGCTCAATCAATAGCTAAGAAGCAAAATATTCAGCAAATTTAAGTATTAAAAAATTATAACAAGAACTATTCTAGTTTGAAATTCTTTTTTCAATTTAAACTCATTAATTTGACTGTTTTTGCATAAATAAATAAGAAATAGCAATTTAATTTATTATATCCGGCTTTATGCAAAGTTGTAGTTTTTCGCTTTTGTAAAAGATTCAATAACCAAAATAAATTTTTTATTCGAGAAAGAATTAATATAGTTAAAATTTAAATAAAAATCGAAATTAAATTAAAATAATAAAAGAAGAGTTTTAAAATGCTGGCTATTAAAATATGAGCTTTGTAGATCAATATGGGGCTTGTTTGATAGCTCATTGAAAATTAATTTAATTTTATTTTTCAATAATCTAAGTTGCACCTTTCAACAGCAAGATAAGTAGAGCGCAAGCTCCCAAAGACAAAATATCAACTTCATAAGTACTTGCATAGCTTATAACTCTTGACTGAGCTCTCCCACACAGATTTTGCAAAGATTAAAAGGTCTTAAAATTCATGCAGAATCAAATGGTATTATAATTATTCAAATAGGACACAAACTACTGACACAAAATTTTTCCAATTTAATTCTCAGCTATAATTTAATTCAACTTTTCGTTAAATTCTCAGCTATATTAAATAAGTTAATATATTAAGAGATAATTGCATCTTCACAGTATACATTACTATTCAATTTGTTTTTACAATTTTATAAAATGACTGCGAATTAATATTACCTGCTACAATGCTTGACTCCTTGTGTTAAAAGAATCTTAAATCTTTGTAAACTTATTGCCTAAAAGATAATGATGATTAAGTCATTTGACATTATGGAAAGGGTCAATCATAAAAAAATTAGGAAGAAAAAATATTAATAGTATATAAGGGCAAGTTAAAAACTCTGGATAATTTCTCAAGAATTACAGCTTCCTCGACGATTTGGAAACTTCATATAAATTAAATAAGCACAATTTAAATTATATTACGGACTTTAATTATAATATCTGTAATGAAGTTTAAAGGTGATTATCGAATTAAAAAAGAATCAGAGGTGTGGAAGCAAATGGTTACAGGATTGAATGTCTTCGGGGGAGGAGCGAGAGATCTTTCAATATGTTATTGCTAAACCTTAAATTGTATTAACAATCAAAAATTTTTCCTCAATTAAGACAGAAAGTCAAAGCGCTCACAGCTAACATATTTTTACTTGATGGCATTCAAGTTTTAAAAAAAAATTAGATTTAATTGATTTTATCTATTCCTCTATTAGTTTTAAATCCTTATTTAATATCAATCCTCTCTCTAACTTTATAATTTCTGTATTGGGAACAAATAAAACTCCCAATACAAATAGAAAGATGCATTTAAATTTTAATTAAAAATTTGAATAGAACAAATGAATGAGTTTCACGAACTAGAGTACTTTAAATAATTTTATCATAATTTAGTTTAGAAATATTTTATTTTAAATCTATTTCTATTTTTTATTTTGTTGTTATAAAGTAAGTAAAAATATTTATTAGCTGATAAATAAAATTTCAAGATTGCTAAGTTCTATATAATAACTGAGGATGAAGAATTATGAGGAAGTGCCAAATTAAAACATTTATTTTACTCTGAAAATTTGAATATTTTTCTTTTCATAGTATAATAATAAATATTTAATTTTTTGTTGAGAATTTATGTTTAAGATAAGTGCTCTCCTGTTTGATTTTTTTGTTTAATAACAGTCAATAATTGATTAGTAAATTACTTAAAATAGAAATAAATAATTTAAATTTCATAAAAACTTAAATGATCAAACTTTACAGACTAATTTCTTTAAAATTATTTATATTTAAGTAGTTAAAGCTCGACTACTAGTCATTTATAATTTATTAAGTTAAAATATTGTTATTTAATTTGATATAATTTAAAGGATTAATTTATATTTAAATTTATATCTTAATAATATTCATTCAAAAAATAAAATATTTTTAAATGTCTTAAATAACTATATAAATAGCAGCCGATTCACTTTTTATTAATTTTAACCAGGAAATAAATTAGGATTTAATCGTAGTATAAAAGTGTTTCACATGGCTAAGCTATCCAGAGAGTTCTTAAGTTTGAATAATAAACTTGCACTTTATTTATTTCATGCTCATTTCCTTTCTATCAGCATTCTATTTTCCTTATGTCTGAAATTATATTGAAAATATAAAAAGCTACTACTATTTTAATAAAATAAAAACTGTGAGTTCATTCTCCATTAATTAAATTGGAGCAGATTTATAAAAGATAAATTATTGAAAAGAACTTCAATACTTAAAGACAATCCTGTTAAATCAAATTTTAGTCATTATAAAGATTATATTATAATTCAGATTGATGAACCTCCTAATCTTTATTTACTAAATAAATGATATTCTTTAAACTAATTCTGCTCTAGATTCATTAAAATACCTAGATATAATATATAATAAAGAGGCGAGCAAAATTTTCAAATATTAAAAATGATTAAAATATAATAAGACTTATAATTTAATAAAAATTATTTTAGCTTGCCCCTTAATTTTAAAAATATTATATTCAATAATTTTTAATAATTAAATGTTTTTAGAGTAGAAAAGTATTTTAATTGATCAATTTTTAGTTATAATTTATTTAAAATCTGTTTGAACTTCGAATCCTATTTGTGTATGCTCTATTAAATATTGAATAATTCATTTGTCAATATCTTATTTAGTTTTTAATATTTAAAGTAAAATTATATAATTATATAAGAAAATTAAAATCTTGGAACCTTGACATGGTCGTGTAGAATTTTAAATTTAGTGGGTTATGATGAGCCTTGAAGTCATGCGAGAAGAACACTACTTCCTAAGTTGGGTCTCTTACTCTAGATTTATGATCTCTTCTCTACGGAAGATAGGACCTACAATGAATAATGATCATGCATAATCGCTCAATGAAAATGAGGGAAAATTCAAGGTATGTTTTATTTTTTGGTTTTGATGATTTGGCTTCTCTTGTGGAGATAAAATTTTAGGATAGGCCACTTACATTATTCTGCACTATATCAAATGAATGTAATGTCTAACACCGTGGAGTATCCTTGCCGGAAATAAGGTCTTGTTCTTATTCCCGCCTTGGAGTCCACTGAATTCCTCAGCTCTAATGAAGGTGGCACAGCCACTAGTGACATCATTGTTGACACATTTGTCTTCAGTGATTGATTTGGTTTTTCTAGTTATGCACATGATCTATTTATCCCTTTAAGGGAGTACTCTTGAATTACTTTTAAATTCTGAAAGTTAAAGGAAGCATTCTTAATTATTAAAAGAGGACTAAAATATTTCATAATCTTTTATTTTAAAATTAATTCAGTAATTTTGATTGAAGTTATGTATCATAAATATAATTTTATTGTTTTTGAATTTCAAAGAATATATCCTTAATTTGAAGAAAAAAGTAACAAATTAGATTCATGACAAATTTTATTTCCTTTATCAGTTTCTTATAGCATAATTTGTAATCCTTATTCATCACAAAACTTAGAATTTTTTGAATTTTTTAGAACTAATGTAAATATAATAATTTGGCCAAGAATAATTTATAAATAATTTTATCTTTATCAGGGATTTAAAATTACTTGAATATTTAGACTAATAATTTAAATTAAATTTTAAACACTTTCTAATATAGTTGTTTATTGTTAATTTTTTATTCATCATATTTTATGAGTAATTAATTTGATTGCTAATAGAATCTTTTTGTTAAAGTCGATTAATTTTCTTCTAAAAATATAACCTCAATATTTTATTTGTTTTCTATTTTGTTAATTTTTTAAAAAAATTAAATCTCTTTTATTATTAAAAATATATTAATTTTTTAGCTATGATTATATTTGAGGTTTAATAACTGACTGTCATATATCTGATTTTGCTCATAATTTACTTGAAATATAAATATTTAATGTTGCTCATAGTTTAAATTATTAAATATTTGCATTTATTTTACCATTTAAAAATGTTAAGCAATTAGCAAACTAAAATAATATAATACAAAAAAACTATTAATTCATGAATAAAAATGAGAATATTCAAAAAAGCGAGTTCTCAAATTAAATAAATGATATTTTTATTTTTAATTTTATTATATCTTAAATAAATAGACCATATTTGCAAAACCATAACTTTTAATATAAGCTTTAATTAAAATAATACAATTCTTTATGCTTTTACAGGAAAACAAAATATATAATTTTTCATGATTAAGAATATTAATTCAAGTCAAAATTCAAATGAATCTACATCTGGAGTCTAGTCAATAAGCAGATGTCTTTAACAAATTTTCATTTCTCGAATAGTTAAAATGTTATTTTAAATATGAATATTTTCTGAAAGAATAACTATTTATTTTAATTAAAAAATTATTAATTTACTTAATATAGTACAATAAGATATACTAACTTATCTTTTAGATAATAATAGCCTTATATTTCTAAATTTAAAATTAAATAAGAGAATTTAAGTAGAGTAGAAGATTGTTACTTATACTTATACTCATTTAACTATATCAATATTTTAAAATTTTAGTTGGGTAAAAATAAAGGCAAATTTGTTTTTAACTTAGGTTAATTCTGAATATTTTTAAACATAAAATTAATTTAAAAATCTGCTTGAAAATGAATATTATCACAAAAATTTAGAGATGGCAGATTAATCCTCAAAGTTAAAATTTTTATTTCACTTTAATAATCTTAAATTTATCTTTTCATCTTAGAGTTATCAATTTTTATTATCTAAGAGAAGTTTTTTAAATAAATTAATTATATCTAATCATTTATATATAGCAATGCCTAATACTATTTTATATTTAAAATATTTTTTATATATTTAAACTTTATAATAATTAAATAAGATTAAAATTAAATTAAAGTTTTATTTATTTTGTGAATTAAATTTATAATTAATATTAAATATGTAATAGATTAATTGTATTTTTTAAATTATAAATTAGTTAGTTATCTATAATAGAAAAGATTTGATTTCACCTAAGCTATATTATAAAAATTATTACTTTATAGTTATTGCATTTTTTTAATCTTTGCGAAATTAAACGAAAAAATAATTTTTTATGTTTAAAAGATTTTAAAATTGTAAATTATTGATGCATAATTTAGTTTCATAAATTTAGAACCAACTAAAATTCAAAATTTATCATTTTTAGCAGAGAATTATTTTATAAAAATAAGTAAATTAGGCTTCATTCATCTATATAATTCAATTATTTTGTTATTAATGAGATATATTAAATTATATAGAAATTATTTTTCGTCTCTGTACATGATAACTCTGGCAGGCTATCTGTTGTTGTTGAT
>JAJKFJ010024469.1:0-14223 GCA_027382625.1 Tetmemena sp. SeJ-2015 | reverse complement strand
TCAATCTTTCATTAACTTCAACATGCTATATGCAAATAACGACGCTGCTAAGGTTAGCAGAGGTAATGATTAATTTTCTATTTATGCACCAGAAGATATTAACTTGTTATGATTTTGGACTGACTAGCCAGTAGAACTCGATGCTTCTCTCTGATATGATAAACAAAGAGAGGGCGATTTAGCTCTCTCAGAGCTCCTCTTTGCAAAATCAACAGTAGAATCCTTAACCTCAAGCTCAAACTCATCCTATTTTTATATTGAGATTTTTGTTGTGTTGCAAACCATGCCATAGTTTGTATTTGTACAAGCGAATGGGCAGCAGTACTAAATAATGTAGGCAGCACAGCAGCCTCAACATCAGCAGTTGGCACATCAGATGTACTAAGTGAGTGGAGCTGCAGCTAATCCTCAAAACAGCAACCTATTTATGAACATTATTCATCCTCAGAATTCTTCACCCATTCAAATTATCCAAGCTGCTTCTCAACAATAATAATTTATTGGCAATTTTGAACAGTAGATAGGAGCAAGCCCAAATGGAGTTAGCAGCATACTTGGGAATAGCAATGCACAGAGTGGGTTGGTAAATGCGCAGAACAGTCAAGTCATCTAGTAGCTTAATCTAAGTCAGAACAACACTCACTACAGCTCATAATTTACCAAACAATCAATTCATCTTAAATAAATGAAATAGCAATAGTTTGATTTGTCTTAAATAAGAATCATAACACCCTTCAATAGGAATGAATTATTTGAATTCAGAATTATGAGACATTTTAATTTAAGTGGAAGAATAAAGATCTTGTCAATTAATAAGTCCCTATAATCATATCTCACTTCCGAAGATCAGTGATAAAGAGTGGCCTAAATTAAATAGTGATGGTATTTTAAAGGTTATCAAGAAAAAAGCAGAAAGGGTTTGTCAGTGATGTGAATCTCTTTTGCTTAAATGTAGCAAATATAAATTAAGCAATAATCTATTTTAATTATTTTATCTTCTATAATGAGAGAATTTAAAGGCTTGAGACAGGAATCGAATATATTAAAACTAATATTGAAGCTTATTGGAAATAGAACAAGCAGAAATATTATTATTTTATTTTTAATTAAAAAAAAACAATCTAACACCACTAAAACAAAATAAGCATCAGCTTATGATATTAGGGTTTCTATTTCTGAGCCCTTATTAGACATAACTATATAATTTTTTATAATAAACTGTCATTTGGGAAGTGAAGAAGCTTGGTCGTCATAATATTTCTATAAAAGGAAAAACATGAGCACAGCCAGGAGAATTTGTTTAATCCATGGCGGGGGTTGTTTCTAATTTCGGCAGTCTTCATCGAGAAATGTACACTCAGATTGCCAAAGTTTTTAAGAACCTATATGAAATAATAATTATTTAATCATTTTATATGCTTCTAAATATATCTCACATTGTCATGCAAAAAATTTTCAAATTTATATTTATAAAATTGAAATTTAAATCTCTAATTATTTATAGAGAAAAAGTTGCGTTCCAAAATAGATATACAATTTGAAATGAATACTTTTACATCAAGATATTGAATAGGAGGAAATAAATATCATTTATAGTTTCATCAAGAGCAAGTAAATTTCATACCGAAGTCTATGTCCTTGTAATATTCTACCATTTTGTTACGATGTCGCTGCTTTTACTTCAACAGTATCTCCTTATTCTTTAATAAATATAATATATATTTTATATAAAAGAAGAGATCTTTGAAGACACATCTTGGAAACTTCTTTGATCGGGTCCAACCCTTTGTATTGCCAAGATTTTTTTAAGTTTTAAAAATATAAATTAGGAGTTCAAATAGTTTCATTCTATACTCCACCTTTCTATAATTTTATGATTATAATCAATAGTTTTTATTTTTAGAAGTTTTTAAGTAAAGAGTTTTTAATTTCATAATCACCTTATTTAACCTTGGTTATAATACTTTCTCATCGAATTTTAAAAGCACTTGGTCTATCTTCTTCATACTTTTGTCCACTATTTAAATTCACAGTAATAATCTTGTTGCATTTTATATATTTGATTGAGATCATTTTTGAAATATTCACTCTCTTAAGACTGATTAAAGCCCGTACTCAACCTCCTTAACTAGCCAATTATACTTTTTCTTTGAGGGGAGAGAGCTTGACTCTCATGGACAGTCGTTAGTCTCCTATCCAGCAAGTTTCTCCCACCTCCTCCAAAGAGTGTTTAGTTTCCTAGATTTGACACTTAATTCACAGTTTTTCTTTATTATAGTTTCATAGTTTAATTTCGCTTAGATGAGTCAAGGTATTTTAATTATTTGCAAGCATTAATTTAGATAAAGATATGGAGATTGACTTTCGTACTGAGGATTTACTTTTTACTTTAGATTATAAGACTATTTAAAAGCAAACTTTAAAGTACTATTAATTTTATAAGGGTCTATATCTTACTGCTTGTTCACTTTAGAATCTATTTGAGGTAGCAAACTTTGAACAGAACTAATAATTTAGAGAGTAAAAAATTGAAATAAAAATCATTTTCAGAAGCCTTGTGACTCTAAAACTTAAAGTTAGATTCATTTAATTATCAATATTTATAAACTGAGTGGCTGTTCCTTCCCTCTTCTAACTTTTAAAACTCAACTCCAGATCTGTATTAATTTTGTTCAGACTATTTTTAATCTGACTTTGCGATTGTTGATTCGTGGAGGACAAGAAATTGTTGTTATTGTTTCTTGATAGCTTAAAAGAGACTGATGCATTTCTGACAATCATAAATTCATCCTAGCCCTGTTCATCATATCTGCCTTGCAGTTTATTGTTTGAAATGAGCTTAAAATTAAAATTTGAATTCAGAAATGGCTTAGCCAATATTCTTTCCGAAGAGAGAAATGCGAGAGTTGTAAGAAGTCAATTGCCTGCTCCCCTACTTTTCATTTTATCCATCTTCTTTATATAAAGCGCAATTACACATCTATATTTTATAAGCACTTAGAATATTCTTCATCACCTTGATTGCTTTCAGTATTGATAGTCTACACTTTAGGATCCTCCAAGTAGCTCTCTCCCTTCGCCTCTATATCAAACTCACTCTTGCTTTCCAAGCCCACAACTGGTTTTCTTCTCTTATTCTGTGTCTGTTCAATCAGTGCTTGACCTTTGCTTTCTATAATCCTTTGTAGCGACTCTTAGTATACATTGGCGTATATTTGCTCTATACTTTGATTTATTTATTCTGCTTCTTCTAGTGCGGAGGAGCACCGATTCTTCAAACCATAGAGCTAGGATTTTATAAGTTGAGTGTGGGATTACTATTGAGAAGAACCCAGATAACTCATATTCAGAGACATAGTGGAGGAGTAGGGATTTACCTGATGAGATTCATTTTACTTCAAATAAGAAGACTGGTTTTAGTCAGATATAACCAAATATATAAATGAAGACACATTTTTAAGATGTTAAATCCTCAGAATGTTGTGATCTGCGATGCTTAGAGAACTTTTATTGTCCATATCTGACTTAGTCGGTCGAGATTATCCCATTCATTTTCGAATTCTCATTAAATTAAATAAGTAGAAAATCTTCAAGATCTTGGAGGAACTGGCATATTGATTAGACTATTGAGTTTTGGAGTTCAAGTAGCTGCTTAATGAAACATTCTCTTTAACTGGGTTCAATAAATGATTTACTCATAATTTTTTTACATTATAACTTAATAAAGACTCTTCTACTACTTAGTCATTTCGATACCTACCCGTCCCCTGCATAGAAATATTTTGATTTGAACTATTTCTTATAAGGAGATTGTTAAATTAAAGATTATTAAATTTAATCTAAGGATTTTAATTAAGATTTGAGCTGCTTTCTTACAGACTATTGCGTAAATTTTATACTCCAAACTTATTTTGATGAGGAGAGATATTATCAGCCCCCTCTCTTCTGAGATTATTAGATTCTTTAGAAGTGCCAGTATTTAATAAATTCTTCCTCGACTGGTGCCCATCCTATTAAAGAGCCTTTAGATTAATTAAGGAACTCTTTAGGTTGGGGGATTCTGAATTATTGCGAGCTTAGGAGACGATCTCTTGGATTGGCTAGTTCCACAGAGGTTGCTTTAATCCTAACAAGTTCGAGTTAAAACTCTGGTTTAAGACTGCACCTCTCCTCTGGGCCAGCACTGCTCTATTCTTCAAGTTCTTATTCTTAAATAAGATTTTTAGCATATTTTATTGATGAATGCCTGCTTGTCTATCTTTGAATGCTTTAAAGAGATAAGGAAATATAAAATAGCAGCAATATAGTGGCTTTTGAATTTCTTAGTTTAGTTTCATGTATTCGATAACAAGCCTGTTTCTTTCCCACTAAGACAACTTCTTATGGTTTTTCTCTTCATCCTCTTCAATCTTAGAATAAGCGAAGTCGATTAAATCCAAGGCAGTGGGCCTCGACTAAGTCTGTAGGTACTGGTCTAAATCTTTGACAGACATCTTCAATTTCCTGAGAGTGCTTTCATCTTCCTTAGCTATCTTTTCTCTTCTCTCTTTGCCCTCTGGACTGTTTTAAAAGAATCACAATCTTAGTTTGATAGTAATTTTATCAGTTTTCGAACTCGTGAAAGTGCTGCTTCCATTTCTTGAGATTCCGTTGAGGTTGTTTACTCTGCACCACTACTCCATTCAGATTCTTAATGACATCATTGTTGTCTTTAAAAAGTTCCCACGAATACTCCTGTGCAGCATGCTTGCTCTTGAAGTTGGTTTATATCTTGCCTTCTAAGTCTACTAATATCTTAGCTTTAAATTGTAATATGAGTTTGCTTTTTATTAAATTTGATCTTTGACTTATCGACAGAGAGTGAGTCAGATTTATTGAGAGCAGCTCCATATCTGCCATCCTGTCTCTTTTTGAGCATAATCTGAGCGAAGTACTCATTTCTGTTCTTCATCATTTCCTGGTATCTGAGTTAGAAGAAAATCTAGTCTTAGATTTAAGTATATCTCTATATGGAAATGATAAGAGTATCATAGTTTAGATTTCCTTGTCGAACTTAGATTTGAGATTTTCCTTTTGCTTTGAGGAGAGAAAGAGATTCTTCTGCTTCTTTTCAATAACCCCTAGAGAATTCTAGCTGTCTTGCTGCACTCCTAAATCGTACTTTGCTGTTTACAGAATCTGCTAAAATATGGCTTTCTGACTGGCCCCATATAGCAGCATATGACTTTATACAATCACTTGCAAAATATAGTTTGTCGGTTATGTCCACAGCTGCTTAGTTGATCTTGCTTGGTCTTTTTACTTCAGCTAATTAATCTTTCTTGGGGATTGCTACTCGTTCACTACTTCTGTCACTGTCTTCGTCCAACATCTTCCTTTTCTTGGATTTAAGGCCAGAGGTATTTACTGATTGCCTGGAGTGTGCAGTTGGTTTCATTTAATGATGGATATAGAATATATGCTTATCTGTTTTTATTTGGTTATTATATCTTATAATTATTTTACAAATTCAATCAAACACTAGGCCTACTTCACTTCGATATTGGCATTTAATATTGAGATGAGGAGGATGATGGGGAGAGTGATTAAATTAAAAATTGGCTTTAGATTCAAGAGTTAATGGATCCAGAAAAAGCATTAGTTTGATAATTCATATAACTCATAGTCTCTTCTTCATTTGTCACTTTGATTTAAGCATTAAAAAATACTCTCTATGCAGTTATTAGTTGATTGAAAGAAAGAAGAGAGACTCCAAATTAGTGTTTAAGATGATGATGGAATGTGGGTGCTCAGTAGAGCTTCTCGAGCCAGGGGTCAGTCATGAACTCGTAGAAGTCGTCCTCACTGAACATCACCATTCTCTAGAGCTTGTTGAAACCGAACAGGTCTGGCATGTGGGGAGTCTTGTTCTTCTTGGCTGAGAACTGACCTTTGTTGCAGATGTCCTCGTCATCAGTGAAGGAAGTAGTTAGGTCGCAGAACATGCCTCTGCGGCAGTTGGAGTCGCAGCTCTCCATAGGGCCGTCTGGGCCTCCCTTTGCATTCCACATGTACTATTAAAAATGGAAAAGCAGTGTATATATTGCTGTGATATGTTGAACTTCATGGCTTCAGTTTCGTTGTTGTGAATTCTTTCAGCATAGGAGTAGAGGGACTGAGGGGAAAGATCCTCTATTTAATAGTCCTCAAGGATATTGTGATAAACCTCCCACTCGGGGTTGCCGAGATTGGCCTTAGTTATATAATAAAAAGAAACTGAAAAGAGTTAGTTATGTTGAAGAAGTAAGTGGTAATGTTGACTGGGATCATGAGTTCCTCATCAATCTCAAGAACGGAGAAGGAAGGATTCTTGCCAGTGTAGGTAGTGGTGGGGGAAAGGATTGAGTTGAATGCAAGGGGCTTGGTTTCGCTCAAGTTGCCGTTAACATTAACTGAGGTGGTCAAGAAGAACTTCTCGTCATGAGAGTGACCGAAGAGACCGAATCTCACGATGTGCTGGTAAACAGTAAATCATTATGCTGAATATCACAAAAGTTTTCAGCATGTTTATCTGTCCATGAGTGCTTGGAATCTGGATCCCCAGGCTCTGAGGCAGCCGTTGATTGGAATGTGACCTAACAGAATAGCGATCTCGCCCTTCTGCTCCATATCCTTGAGCACGCCTTCTAGCCACTGGAGCTCATCACCTGGATCGGCAAGCACCTCCCACAAGTACCAGTTCTGTTCGTTGCAGGTTTGAGTTGTAACTCCAAGAACTCTCACCTTGTCGAATAGCTTGTTTTGGCCAGTAAGCTCAAAGTATTGAGCGTAGTATCCTGCTTTGGAGAAGGTCTGAATTGTGTCTGGCTTCAACCAGTGAGACCACACTTGAGTCAGATCAAAACTTATCATTCATCACTATAGTAAAAAGCTTATATCTATGATAGAGATTTTGGACGAGGTAGTTAGGGGTGGTGAAGCTTTGAACGTTGACAGGCCAGACATCATGGTTTCCTTGGAGAGGGTAGACCATGAAGTTGTTTCCGAAAGTGTCCTTCATCTAGTTGGCAATGATGTTGTTGACATCAGCCACTTCCTCATTTGAGTTCTCCCAAACAGAGTGGGCGCTCATGTCTCCAGTCCAGAACAAAACGTCTGGCTTGATCTCGTCTCTCACGAACTCGAACATCTTGGTCAAGGCTGCGGGAGTGGTGTCGCAACGGTAATCTCCCCATTAACCGGCGGCATCCTTAGGGTCTGCTGGGTAACCGTTCTCCTCACGACAGCAAAGAGGCATGTTGCAGTTTGCGTTGGTGCCTGGCTTGTAGAAAAGATCCACGTGGACGTCAGAGTAATTTAAAAAGCTCATGTGTATCCATGAATTAACTTCACACACCTTTTCTTAGAGAGGTGCATGTGGACTTGATTTATAATCAAATGAATGAACAGCCTTGAATGTCTTTCTTCCAGTTTGGTTTTTGATGCTCTGATAGAGGTTGTGGACATAGTCATTGCTCTTCAAGAACTCTGGCTTTGAGGCGAGAACTCTCTGAACGTAGTCGTATTCGCTAAGTTCGACGAACTCTTCCTGACAGTGGTCGAGAACTCTTCCGCAAATGTAGTCGGGGGAAAGAAGGAAGTTAGTGAGGGTGGGCACAATGATGTCTCCCATCTCAGTGACTGCGCCTGGGCAGACAGTGGTGTTGGTGCTCTCCATCTGGTCACACACTAGCACGGCAAATGACTCAAGAGCCTTAGTGATAGTCTTGGTGCGCACAGCAGAGTCCAAAGCATACACGGATGCCTTGCAAGCCTCGCATCCCATCAAAATTGAGTGTCATTTTATGATCCAATGAAGGAGCCAAGAGAGTCGCTGCGCTCAGCAGAACGCTTAACGGAGTGGGTGAATTTAAGAAGGGGATTCACGGACTCCATGATGTGGCTGGCAACCTTAGTGAGGAATTGAGGGCCTCCATTAGACTTGTGGAGCATCTCGAAGAACTTCTCTTTCTTGTCTTCACTCACTCTGGCTTAGATCATTCAATCTATTTAATCATTTGATGATATATAATGAGATGGAAGAAGCTATTCCGAGGAATAGCAGCGTCAGACCTAGGGCTCTATTTATCATAAAATTATTATTGCTCACTTGAAATTGTAATACAATTTCTCTGTAGATAGCTATATAATTATGGCGATATTATAACTAATTCAAAGATCCTACTGCAATAGCAGCAAGTGTCCTGCTCATGATGATATTAACTACATTAATTTAAGACTCTTCTCTAAAAGCTGATCATTCCTATTTGTTGATGATGATTGCAGGGTGAGTTTGAATTGGTCTTTAAGAGTGAGGGAGTGAAGAATTATAACTTAAATAAAGTTGTTTCAAAAATGAACCAAGAAGATGAACTTGAGGGGGACATGATCGACACCACCCTCGAGCGCTTTGAGTCCTACGAGTAGTATCTCGACGACCACATGTCGGACGAGGACCTCTTCTATCTAGAGGACAAAGAGCTAGCTCGTCAGCTTATTGAAGTGGGCTACCACGGAAAGGGTGAAATCCTGACTCGTGAGCAGTTTGCTAAGCGTAAAGCTGCGATCGCAGAAGCTAAGAAGAATAAGAACGCTAACCAGCCCAAGGCACTGTCGCATGCAGGTTGCAAGATTGACCACTCTCCTTTCTTGAAGGAGTTAGCATTGAGGGAGGAATTCGTAAGGAACGGCAGAATGACCACCATCATTTTCATAAGAGACCAGAAGAAGGGCAAGAATGAAATCAGCGGTTATATTGACCTTGCTCACAGACTCAAAACTGAGGACTTCCGCCTTTACTTCGAGGGCAAGAAAACTCTTCTGCCAAAGCCAAGTGATCTCTCTTACTACAACTGGGATGCTCAGAACTGCACTCTCAACGACTCACCTAACTTCAGAGTGGACGCTAACTCAGATGCAGGACTGCTGTTCAGGAACAAGAGAGACAGGAAAGTCATAAATGTTGACCCTAACAAGGACCCCCCAGGTGACGGCACCAAGAGAGTGGAGATACAGACAGACGAATACACTCAGGTAGTTTTCTTCGATCACATGACCAGGAGAAAGCAAATCACCAATCACACTATCTATAACTTTATATTTTGATTAAGCACTGAGAGTGAAGAGAAAGTATAAATATTTAAGCGAAGAGAATATCTCTGCCTTGTATTTTAATAGTTGCTTAAAGAATTTTCAATTATTCACTCCCCTAAGTATTTTTAAGATGACTAAGTAATTACTTCGCCCCTCCCTATAATAGTGAAAGTGTTTGTTCAAATTTTAGTTTAAATTAAATATTGCCTGTTACTCTTAGCTAGCTAGGAACTCCTATTTAAAATAGATATTCTAAAATTCATAAGTCTTATATGATTGCTCCTAGCTGTTTCTAAGCTGTGAGTATCAAGCTTTATATTTATGCTTCTCTATCTCACTCAACCTTAAACGAAGGAATGATCTCTGTTCAAGATTATAGAGAGTTGATCATTCTACCTTTTGGAGAGTTTTGCCTTGAGAAAGGTATTCTTGGAGTTCTCTCTTGCGCTCAACGTCGAACTTCAAAAAGTGGGTGTTGTACTGGTGTTGCACGGACTGAGCTCTCAGCACGTAGAGAGCGGCTCCACCTCCCAAGTAGATTGCAATAGGGTTTGCTTTGCAGTAGCTGAAGAATCTAGCAGCGAGTGTCATTATTGCCAGAAATAAAAATTCAACATCCACTTAAGAATAATTAATTCTTTGTTTGCGTAATATGAGTACTTAATTATTTTATTATAATTTCCTTATTATAAGACGACTTGTAAGAGTCAAGAGAAGAACGTGGAAAAAGGCACAAGTTATGCAAAAAAATGAATGTGGAATCTTTATTTTCATAGGCCCTGAGCTTTGAGGGCATAGTATTTAACATCCTGATCTTGGTCCTTTGAAAGACCAACCAGCAATTGCCTTAACTTTATTATCAAAGATGTGAATAGTCAAATACATTTAAATTACCATATAACTTATCCTCAAGTTCTGGGTTTCCTTTGGAGAAAGGAATGATAAACTATGCAACTCAAATATTAAGTATATATATATAATATGGAATTATTAGAATAGACATTTTAAGTTTAGATTGAACTGACTTCGCCACATTCATTCTAATGTTTGGAACTGGATCTTGAGATAGTGCTGTCAAAACTGGCAAGAATAACTTCTTGATTGCATCGGATGGCATTACTTGAGAGAGTTGAGCCATACCGAAGAGAGGGGTCAAACGGTGCAAGTAGTTTGAGTTCACTTACAGGCTAAGTAGCTGGGGAATGACTTCAAATTAAATAAATTTAATTATCCTTGACAGTCTTGGATGCCCAAGCAACGCCAAAGATTTCAGTAAGCTCCTTGAGGTTCTTAATAGCAGCTTCTCTAATAGAGAAAATGCTATCGCTCAGCCAGGTGATGCATATTGGAGCAAGTTTCTCATTGAAGAAAGCCTCTCCAAGTTGTCTAGCTAGGATGGGGAACTGTTGAACCACTGACTGCTTAATTCTCCAGTTCTTATCTTGAGATAGCTCAGTGAGGGCAGGGATAATCGACTGAGAGAGATTTTCAATGCCGAGAACTTTGTTGAGCTCCTCCAATCTTTTGAAGAGATTAAGTCTCACATCTGAAGAATCGTCTCTCAATAAGGCTAAGAAGATTGGGAGGATGTGCTCGTTTGTGCTTCCCTTGTCAATAACTGCGCAAAGAGCGAGAATGTTCTCTGCAAGAGCGCTCTTCACGTATTAGAAGGAATCAACTTGAAGTTTCTTGAGGCATGGGATGACCTTGCTAATGATGCTTGGCCCATCTAGGATTCTGCAAAACTCAGCCAAGCGAGAGACTGCGGCAGTTCTCACCTCAGACTCTGAGTCAGAGAGAAAGCTGACATAGTAGGGGAGAAGTTGATCCTTAGCTTGATCAAAGCCGATACCTTAAGCAATGTCCATAATTCTATCTGCCACAAGGTATCTGATCCTCCAGCTCTTGTCCTCTGCGAATTTCTTGATGTATGGCAACAAGTAAGCGTTCACTTTCTAAAGTATAACAATCAGTATTTTTGTATATGCAAGGCTTGATAGGATATTCTTTGAAGTCTTCCTTAACTTACAGCAACTGGGAGATGTTTTGCAAAGACGACGCATGAATCGATGCCTTGCATTCTAACTGAATCCTAGTCATCTTTGAAAAATCTGCCGAATATGTTGATCA
The DNA here is from genome assembly GCA_027382625.1 of Tetmemena sp. SeJ-2015. Lineage (NCBI taxonomy): Eukaryota > Ciliophora > Spirotrichea > Sporadotrichida > Oxytrichidae > Tetmemena > Tetmemena sp. SeJ-2015. The sequence goes on along the minus strand of JAJKFJ010024469.1, from coordinate 2,982 downwards.
ACTCTCCCTCAGGGGTCTTAGGAATGAGCTTGATCATTTCATTGAGAGCGATAGCTGCGACCTTTCTGACTTGAGGAATATCATCCTGGGAAACTGCTGAGAACAACCTATTAATTGGAGTTAATGATGAGTTGGATTGATTGATCTTACCCCATGAGTTCCTATTGGGCCTAAGGAGACACTTGAGGATAAACGGAAGGAATGAGCTGAGTGGCTGAGAACTTTGAAGTGTAGCTCTCTCCATTCATGAGTCGCTTGATCATTTCCAAGACTTAGCCTTCGATGTCCTTAACTTTCACGAATGAGAGGATCTTCTTGATACCTTCAGTGGCCTATAAAACACTTAGCACAAAGATTCGAAGATTTAAATTGTAAATTCATTCTTTGACTTTGATAAGAATAGTTTAGAGACCTTACCTTATCTCTCACTGTGGATTCTTCTACTTGACAAAGCTTTTCGAGGGGCTTAATCAAATTATTAGCATAATATATAGTGATCATATCTATCAAGTGAAGAGCATGGGCGGGTCCACCCACATAGTCCAAGAAGTTTCCCAAGACCTCAGCCAGTGAAATCAAGACTTCCTCTTCGTCATCCATCAAGTCTAAATTCAAAACATTATGACCTCATTTCCCATAACTTAATCAGCAAAGATAATGAAACTTTGTCCTTATCTTCAAGATCTTAAGATTATAAACCATAAAATTATTTTGTTTTTAATTTAGAAACATTTATCTGAATATGACTATAATTTACATCCTCAACTATAAATTATTCAAAGAGTAATATATAAATAAAATAATTTATGAATTAAAGTTTCAGGACTTGAGAAAGTATCTCGCTTATTTGATTAGATCATATTAGGTTTAGCTTACCTAGGATGTATGGAAGGAGTTCGTTCCTAGTTCTTTCGTGGCCGAGTGCAACAGATATCTGATTCAAATTCTTGACAGAGTTGACCCTATATTTAAATAAGTGATTAGGCATGTTATGCAATTTAAAATACAAATGCCAAAAAGGAATGTAGTCATATCATATCTCTCTTTGAGCAGAAAATAAGTGTATTTAATTTGCACTAAAATGCTCTGCTTAAAGCACTAGCAATGATCCGTGTATCCTACTGGTGTTTCTTACCTTTTCTTTTAGTCTTCGCTTCTGAGTTCGTCAATGAGGACAGCCACTGGATATAGAGTTTTAGTAAACTCATAATCCCACTTCCTATTTATAAGCATTGGATTAATATTATAATATCTGGTTTATCAACCATTTTATTGAAGGAGTATTTCTAATTTATTATAAATTAGTCACCCCACACGAAATAAGTTATTTATCATCCATAGAATAGCAGAGAGTGTAATTGGGAATCGTAAATGAAGTTTGATGTGGATGGATATGGATTGATAATTATAAAGCGAATAAAATGCAATAAAAGAAGCCAAAGTTGATGCCTGAGCAGCTACACTTCATCTACAAGAACACAGATGAAGACGGCAAGCAAATGACTATTCAAGAACTTATTGACCACATCTATGATGAAGACCAGAAAAAGTTAAACTAGGACCTTGCACTTCTCTCTGAAGACATCGATAACTGGGCTGTGAATAATTTAACAATAGCTGTTTATTTATAAAAACATTCATTAACCTATTATTAGTTGTGAAGAAGGAAGAACCAGCAGGGGACTTGGAGGTGGTCATCAACAACAGGATATAGAAGAACGAGATTTTCAAGAACAATAGAAATAAGCTCTCAGAGGATCTGTAGCATACCATCCCTCACGCGTTTGATGAGAGTTACAACTATCTCAAGTCTTTTTGCCAGCGCCATCAAATTGAAGATTTGATGGATGGCTCTAGGAAAATGACTGAGCGATAAATCATATAGACCTACTGTCAAAACTACTAATAATCTGAGCACTGATAAATTCTAATAGAATATGTTTATTTAAAACGTTGAGAAAGCATTCCTTTCATATAAGCAAAACGGAACTATGGGAAGGACACTGGTGAATCTTAAATTCAAGAGGAAACCAGTTACTGAAACAGAAATCAAGTCTAAAACTATCAGAGAGAATGAGGAGAAGCGAATTCAAAATGAAATGCATGGGGGCGAGATAGTCAGCTCCATTAAGAATGAACGTTTTAGGAAGATGCTTCAAAGAATGCACTCTAAGAAAATTCATACTGCAAAATCTAAGCAGTTGAATTAATCTATCACCTCACCTCAGTCAGCACAAGCTTTTGGTTCAATTCATGACAAGCAAGATTCAATCATTTCCGACCTTCATGAAGATCAAATCCTTGAGGAGAATCATCTTACTTATTACTTACATTCAAATGTAACTCAGCCTCAATATATTGCATCACATTTCATTTAATTTTGAATAATTGAATGAGTTGTTTGAGACAGATATTAAGTTAAATAATCCAAGGTAGCAACAGAACACAAGCAATGCAATTTATAGCAGCAAGCAGAAATGATAGTCCAATCGAAGAGAGGAGCAAATATTTGAGCAACTAGAGAGGAACTCGCAATTCAATAAGACTTACAGTAGCTTTAACGAATTGGACGATTTGCTAGTGTCCATGAGCAAGTTCAAAAATACTTAAAAATGATACATTCCTCACAATATCAACAATAGGTTTATTGAAACCTCCCGTCCAGTAAGTAAAAAAACTAATTAACCTAATCATTTAGTGAAATAATTTCAAAACTTGTCCCACCTGTTTTCATTAACTCTCTTTTTAGAGCGAAAATTAGAGAAAAGACAAGCAAAGTCCGGTTTAAAGTGTACTTTAAAAGTAAAATCTTAGGCATTCTGCAGAAGGAATATTATAGAACTAATTAATATTTTAAAATTTGCGAGGAAAAATATAACTCTAAGAGTAGCATATACTTATAGTCATCTAAGGTTCATTAGCATGGATGCGATGTAGGAAACGTAGAGGTTCAATGCATCATTATCACTACAGAAGCAATAA
>JAJKFJ010024468.1:0-14243 GCA_027382625.1 Tetmemena sp. SeJ-2015 | reverse complement strand
TGTAAGATTTTAATAATTTAACGAGAGAGCTATAAAGAAATAATTACAAATTATTAATTCAAAGCTTAAAGAAAAATAAAATGCAAGGCGGTGACTACGATCTGATGAGCACACTCAGAATTAAAATTCTAGAGCTTAAGAAAAAGAGAGACGACATAGCTACATCGTTGATGAGGGACAGGCAAGGCATTTCATAATTTGAAGAGGAAATCATTAACCTCGAAAGAGAGAAGTAGAGACTGCAGCTATAGAGTAGTCATCAATTATTAGGAGGGTATGTTTTCGTTTAAATGAGTGAAGAGAAAGATATTCAAATGAGGAAAATTGACGAGCTTGTGAAATAGAGTGAGCTAGCAGTGCAGAAGATGATGGTAAGCTCTCAAAAACTTAATGAAGCTTTAAGCCAAGCAATTGAGGATAAATTTTGAGAGCAATCATTCATGAAGAGCTTAAAGGCACTTATGTATATTCATAAAACTAAGTCTGGTGCTAAATTTTTTGAGTAGTTTACTGTTATCCTAATTTTCGAAAGCCCTTAATTTTAAGTATTTTGAATTCTTCCAGATCTCATAATTGTACGAAGATGCATATAATGATTTTATCTTTGCTGAGAAAATATCGACCAATTTATATGAAGCCTTTTTATTTAATATATTTCTCCAAATAATCTAGTCTTCTGAGTCGATTTCACTCTAAGTGCGTATCTTCTGGATAGAATAGATTATAGGTGAGTTCTCCTTTGTTGAATCAATCATGCTCAGTTAGAAATTGATATTTCACTTAGAGTTCATCGAAAACCTTTCTGCCCGCCTTGTAAAGTTCTAAGTGTTATTTACAATTTCTTTACAAAGTTCTATGTGCCAAACTTGAAAATTCCCAAATTATTTCCTTTAATATTGCTTAAATAAATACCTTTAATTTTGATGATGCTTGCTTCTACTCTTCATTGACATTTAATGCCCATTTCATATTTTGTTAATTAATTTCATAATACTTAGCTCAAAAGTTATTTTTGCTCTAAAAGGCATTGCTAATTAATAGATATTAAAAAAAAATTAAGTTTCTAATTGTCCTTCTTGCTCTTTTGCTTGAGAATGAAAGCATCAGCGTGAAATTGGACGAAGTGAAGGAAGAGATAGGAAAGATAGTTGTTGCGGAAGAACTTTTCCTTCACGGATTTGTTATACCGATAGCAGGGATCTCCGATTATAGGATCATAGAGCTGCCAAGTTTTGCATCTTCCACTCGGGACCAGAATCTTCTTGGACTCTTCTTCCTAACCTTCTTTATTCCTCTTTCTAAGCAATGACACAGATAATTATCTTAAAATGTAAAGCAAGTCCTTCTCAAGTTGTTAGAAGGTTTTTGGAGGAAGCCTTTTGACAAGTGAGGGATCTGAAAGCATGCTCTGAGTCTACTTTTCAAAATCTTCTTTGAATTTATAGTGGTTGGCTCCTTACTTCTGCTTGCACTTTAGCATGTAATCATTCACGTATTCTTTATTAAGTATGATTAACTTTCAATAGCTCACATAATAAATTTTAAGGTAATCTCTATCAGTTTCATTTCCTAAGTTTAGAACTTTTTGTAAGAAAGCTTTGCCTCTCTCTTTGCAAAAGGATGATATAAAATAGTAATTGCAAGGAACATTAAACTCATTCTTGGCGTAGAATTTCTTAAAGCCTCTGAGTACAGATCTTCTCTCTGGAACATTTGGCTCCTTACCCTGCTCATCTACTTCGCCTTTGAAAGGCCTTCCTACCTTTCTCTTTAATCTCCTCTCGATAAACTGCTGCTACTGCTAATACCTGAGTTGCTCATCTGTCAAACCCTCGTTCAAGCTATCTCTTTAATGCTGCTCTTACTAGCTTTGCATTCGCTAAAAGTAGGGATGATGTTTTAAATGCTAATCAAAAGTTGCTGGTCCCTCGCTTGTGTCCTGCTATCTATCGCCACACTCACTTCCATATTCTTATTCCTCCATTTCCCCTTCATAGTCCTGCTGAAACTGCTAGCGTTGTTCTAGGTCCTCATATTTTTCTGATAGAGTTTCTTCCAGTGATTAAGTTTGCTTCCCGCTAGAATATATTTGCTGTTAGGTCTTCTACAAACCTGAGGTGAGTTCAAGTTGATGAGAACCATCTTCAAATCTTGTCTCAAAATCAAAAATTTAATAAAAATTTAGCACAAGTAGTCTCATTCTCAATTTCCTTCTTTACAAGCGTCTTATGAAACTGCATCAAGGCTTCTCTTGATGAATAATAAAATTAGGGCACATAAATAGATGAAGTTAGGTTAGAGCTAGTCGCTTAATTTAACTGCATAAATTCATTTATAAATAAAGGAATTCTAATTAGTGCACTTAAAATTTATATATAGTTTAATTTAGGACGTTGAAAAGAGGCTGGAATTTGGGTTTTACTACAACTGGCAATTGAGAGCTATAGTTCTTGGCCTACTGAGATTTCTCTATAGAACTTTTCACTACTGGTAACTGGATTGGAGATTAGTAATCCCCACTAAGTCTCTATTTTGACAAAAATTTGTCCTCTCTCTTTTTGGGGAAGTCAAATTCTCTTTATTCTCTAAGCCCAAAGCTTTAATTTGCGAAGAAATGCTTGGTGATTGTATTCTAAAAGTTTGAATTAGATGTTCTTCCAAAGTTAAAACCTATGAATTACTAAAATAGAGTTTTATTATAGTGAAAGTATTTAAATGAAAACAACTATTTTCATATGATGCATGCAATGAAGGAAAAAGTAAATTTATAAAGAATAAAATGACTTCGAATATATTGAATTTATTTCACTTTCATTTAGTTTTTGAAACTACCTATGAGACAATCTTTTATGCTTAATTCAAAACAGTTCTCAGAACTAATTAAAAATAAAGTGCTTATTCATTTATAATTTATAAAAGAGGTCTTTTTACTTAATTTAAAGATGAATTAAGTTGTACTAGTCTGAGCTAGTGGTCAAGAAAGGAAAAGAGTTAGCTGTCATTTTCTCAAACAATTCCTTTTTAAATTGAAAACTTTGAATGCCACTAGAGTCACCAAGGAAATTAGTCTCTTTTTGATTTTAATAGAAAGTTAATTCAAACATGCCAAATTAAAATTTCCTTCTAGTCTGAAAGGATCTACACCAAAATTTTAAATAAAGAACAAATGAGCTTCTCTTATTTAATTAAGTGTATTTTAAATTAGTGATATGTTTGAAAGCACTGGAGACTCTCTACTGCGTTATCAAACGGTTATCCTTCTAGTTGGAGATCTAAACTTCGATAGTGCTTAGCTCATTTGCACCCTCCTCACCAGTCATCTGCTCCTCTATGATCTCTTTATATTGCAACCCTGCTTTATTATCTATTATATTTTAGCAAAAGTGAATAGATTTAAAGCCTAATCTAATTGAGAGACTTCAATATGCAACTAAGAAGGAGTTTAAGAGTGTCTCAAATCTGCTTAGTACTTGCTAAATAAAATTAATAACTTTGATTTAAGAATTTAAAAAAATGCTACCACTCTCAAATTTAGAAGCAGACTCCATATTGTAAGAAAGCGGAAGATCTTTTGCATGTAAATAAGGGGCTTTGCTGAATGAAGATCGCTCAAAAGACTGATAGCTTAGAGGGCGATTAGCATAGATGCTTTAACCACTGTAGCTTCCAGAACTATAAAACTATTGCCCTCTAATATGCTTGTTTTGTATATAGCCTCCTCCAATCTGTCCATTTTAAATAAATTTACCATTTTGAGTGGCCATTTATAACTTATTTTGGTTAAATCTCGCAGCAGCTGCTGCCCTTTGATAATACTTTTAATCATAAACTCTCCAACAATAATTTAACCAAAAAAGCATTTATTAATTTCTCATAACTTCCTCTCTGTAGAGATCAATCTTTTGCGTTAAGTGGAAAGTATTGAACTTTATATCGGGCTTTCTTTTCTCTAGCTAGTCATCAGAATTGGGTTCACCTTAGTTTTCTTAAATTTAACTCTGAGGCTACTTATCTACATCATCCTTTGCTTAAAGTGACTGCGGCTGCTCATTTGAATAATTAAAATACTATTAAATACATATGGCAATTCAAATTGAAGTAGTCCTCTGGTCAAACTTAGGGCGCTTTATGTACTTAGAAAAGTCAATGGAGGCGAATAGATCGTAGTCTGGGTTGCAAAACTCTCTCTCAACTAAAATTTCAGTTTTTAAGAAAGCTTACTTCTTTTCAAATCTCTCCTCTGCATATTTAAATAGAATGGTATTTAATTTGCTTATATTTGAATGCTCTGAGTGCTATGAGGTCTTCTGACTTGGGTTTGAATCTAAGATGAGGAGGTCCCTAGGATTTTGAATCTCTGACATCTTTATTGGTAATCCACTAATCTTGGCTATTCAACAAAATATAGCATTCATTGCTATTTAATTAACTAAATTAAAAGTAAGTGATCATAAGAGCTTTTAAAAATTAAAAAATTAGCGATAGCTTTAAAAATTATAATTAAACTTATAAATCCATAAAATAATGTGCATAGATTTACAAAAAATGTTTGCAGAAAATAAATAAAGTTCGAAGGTTTAATGATTAATTAAGTATGACAAGCGTAAAATGTTTCCAAAAAAGTTTAAATTAAATAATTTTATGAATTGATGGATTAATTATAAATAGGATACTAAATTAATAATTAGAAGGGTCTCAGGCTTAAAAATTTAGAATATGACTAAATCAGAAGCGAGTTAGACTAATTATAATCACTACTCGCTCTAAGGTAACCAACCTTTATTAATTCTCAATATTGATTTTAACTTTATATATTGATTACTCCTCCTCCTTATATTTGCTTATTTCACTTGTGTATATGTGTATTTGATAACTTTAAAAAAGTAAAAAAGAAATAATTGAAGAGACCGTTGCTGTGCTTTACTGATGAATATTAACAAGTTAAAAAATCAACATCAAAGTTTAGCTAATTAAAATGGACAATAACAACACAATTGTCGCAGCCAATAAACGATCCCCACCACTTTCTTCTGCGCAGCCTAGCTTGTAAATTAGGATGAAGCAGCAACGTCCTCCTCAGCAGTAAATCATAAATACTAGCTAGCAATAAAACTAAACTACCAATAAAAGTGAAGCAACAAAAACCAATGCGAGCTTTTAATAAAAAGCAGCGCACTTCGAAAAGATAAACCAAAACACCAGACTTTACACACAAAAAATATTATAATTTAAGAAAGACTGGAGAGCAAGAATCAAATCGCAAATAGATCTGATGAAGATATATAATTTCATTTTAATTAAGATGACGACATCGAGTGTGATATAAGTGACATAGATGAGAGCTCACTTGGCAATCTCGCTAACAAGAAATAAGAACAGCAGAGTGCGTAGAGTTAACTGGGAAATAAGAAAGCGAGTTCAGTAGCTCAAATGCAAATATCATAAAAAACCAAAGTTCTAAATCAAAATCACTCAACTCAAAAGCTTACTGAAGCCAAATCCAGTTCCTAAGGTGTCTTTAAGCAATAAGTACCTGCAAGTGGAAGAAGAAGTCCTCAACTCTCTCAATTTTTATTTACCTTATAAGTTTTTAGAATAAACAATAAGCTGGAAAGACTTAACAAACATATATCTAAAATGCTATAGATCAAGATGAGAAACCACTGCTCGAAGAAATTGGTCCAAATAAAAATTAGAATAGCAAAGTTTCAAAGCTAAATTTGCCTGGCACTGGAAGAGGAGGTATATAAACTGAGATTAACTGTCGCCCGTAATCTAATCTCATAGATTAGCACCAATTAACAGATAGGAGCAACTTGCCAACAGACAGGACTGAAGCTGCTTACTCTAAAATGTATCAATCAGAGCAACCTCTCGATTTGAGAAAGCCTAAACCCGCGAAGTATTCCCCTGGCAGATACAGCCCTACCTCAACTTAATTAAACCTCAATAGGTCTGCTTAGACTTAGGCGAATCAAGGGAATTAGAATGAAGCTTCAAAGACCAACAAGGTTTACCAAAAGATGTTATTTCAAATCTCTCACCAAATTCTTCATCCTTTATGTTTACTCACTTAGTGAAGGCTCGCTAGAAATCTCCTCGCATACCCGATTCTTACAGAGTTGAATCTCAAGTAGCCAAGCTTTAGCATGACCCCTCAAAACTGAAGGAATATTTCTCTCAACAGGATGACCCAGAAAAGAAATAGAAATTAAAGTAGCTCAACAAGTCCTGTTCGCAGCGTCTGCTCGAGAAGGGACAAACTTACGAATTGAAGAAGCAAATTTTGCGAAAGTTTGAATCCATCGCCGAGATGAATGAATGTAATTTCAAGCCTCAGATCAACAAATCTAACTCCCCAGCAAGAAATTTAGAGCAGTATATAAGAGACTAAGAAAGCTATAACCTTTCTAAGATGAGGAAAATCCATTAAAAGCAGAACATGATTTAGCAGGAAGAGGTAGAATAGATCAGCAAGAGTCATATGAGTAGAGGAAGCTCCAAAATATTCACTCATGTGGATAGGTATAAGGGCTGCCCAAGTCCTTTAGAGGTATCTCAGAATCTTTATCTTAACGGAAAGGAAAAACTTCAAAGGAAAAATATAGAAATTAAGGAAATGAAAGAATACTTAGAAGCCAAAGCCTATGGATAGTAAAAGAAGTACCTTAACTAATCGTAATCTTTGAGGAAAATTGTCTTTTATTTTTAAATTGATAATTCTTTGAGAGAGCTGAGAAATTCGTCATTGAATAACAGTAACTCTGGTTACAGTTTTATGAATGATAGTTTTGCTCCTTAGATAAATTAGCGATCTAAGAATCTTAAGAGGGAAGATAGTATAGGGAATCTCTTGTATAATGATGCGATGCAAAGGCAAAGGATTAATGTAGAAAGAAGCAACAGCTATAACAACACTCACTAACCAGAGCTGAGTTCTCGCAATCTCTCTGAGAAATACATAATTGATAGATACAAGTACGAGTTTGAAAGAGCTTTGAAAGAGTTTGACTATAAATTTGGAGAAATGGATAGTTACATTGAATTTTTAATCATCCTTGGATTCGTTCAAAATAACCCCTCCTCTAAATAAGTTTCTTTTCCCACATTACTATATTTTAAGTTGCAAGGATCTTATTGGAAGATTCTCAGATAATCCAAATGCTCCAGAGTAACAAGCTTAATTAAATTTTACTTTAAAGCATTTCTATACGAATCTGTTCACATTTATTCTGGCGATCTTAAATCTATCGAATACCTAAGAGATAAAGCTTACAGACTCCACTATAAGTTCTCAACTTAATTAAGAAATATCCGTTAAAAGCATTCACGATCATCAAATAAAGTACGTCACCAAAAATCTAGGGCAGGCAGATCTGCTCACCCCTTCTTCTGAGATTGATAATGATTATGAAGCTCTTTAGCAAGATATTGGATTAGATCCTTCCTATATTCAAACGATAATAAACAAGAGAGATAGTGTAGCTCTCTAGAACATGCTACTTTAAAACAAGGAGAGCATTTTGAATGGACTGATGGAGTTTCATAGAGATCAAGTCAAACTTATTCATAAATACTTCCTGCCTCTCTACTACAACAGGAAAGAATTCGAGTAGAATAGGAGGAGGAATTCTCCATCCCCAAATATAGAAAGAGCTCAGGAGTAGCTGACTTTTAAACCTGCTCTTGGCAATAAGACTACTCATTTAATCTATATTTTGAAATAAAATTTGAAGGATAAAAGACAATGAAACTAGCAGATAAGGTGTTGAAAAAGTTAAAGTAGAACTAGGGGAATACATCGCAGTTAAACAACTCTAGCCATTTCGAGTTACTAATACAGAGGGGATAAATGATTTAGAACAAGAAAGAGAATTTACAGCGATAGAAGGAAGATCCTGATATTTAAGAGTGCTCTTTCAAGCCAAAGATATCTGAAATCACTAAGGCTCTGGCTCAATCTTCTTATCAGAGATAACGAGAGAGCACGAGCAAGGAAGGAAACAATGTTTATGGTTAGGATCAAGCAAGGTAGAGCAGCAAATAGAGGATTTATGAGCTCTATCAAGATGAAAAAGGAAAGCAATAGGGGAGGAAAGATAGAACCACAGAAGAAGTAGAGTATGAGAGGAGTCTAAAGGAACTCACATTTTAACCTAATAAAAATAAGAAAGTTAGCTAACAGTATGGAACAGGATAGAGTATAACTGCAAATTACTATGGGGCAATCGCAACTGGCCAGTCAAGAGAAAGAGTCAGACATGGGGTATCATCAAAACAAGGAAGATAAGTTTCAAGCGGAGGCGGCAGTGGACTTAACACTAGTAGGGGCAGATTCTAGTTTATTTATTTTCGCAGTAATCAAAATTATCCTCAAAACTCCTCAACGAACCAAAATCAATCTAGAAATATAAAGCAGACCTAATTAAATGCGAGCAGCCTGAATAAGTCAAATACCTCCCAAAGCTACTTAAACGAAAGCCATGTATCTAACAGGCCTAGAGTTCCTCCGAATCATATTCAAAATCACATACAAAATAACTTTCTTTAAAATATTATGAGAAAATCTTATTTTAACTAGTAACCATTTTCAAACATGACCAGCATCAATAACACCCATGGCTAGATAAATCAGTCTCATTCGCAGTCCTAAGATCAGAATGAAAATACATTCTAATTTTAGAACGACTCATAAGTGCTCCTGCCTTTAGTACCCGATTAGGAGCCAGCATATGTAATCGCAATTGAATTAGAAGGAGTTAGCTTCAAAATTGACATTTTCGAGGGTGATAAACCACAAGAGGTAATCTACAACTTCTTCAAAGATAAAAGTAAGTTTCATTCTCAATAAATATAATCTTTAATACCCCATGAAAAAGCATATCCTAATTTAATTTAGACTTGAATGAAAGGGTCCAGCAGAAAATCATAAAGCTAATAACTGAACAGATGAAGGCTTCAAATTTGATTAGCTCCCCACCTCTGCATTAGTATAAAGAAGAGAATTCAGAGTCATCTTGCAAGCTCAGACAAGATATGAATGCCTTTGTCCAGAGTTTTGATGCTAGATGATTAAATACTCAAATAAGTTTGATTATAAGATTTGATTTGTATTGCTGTTTTGATTAAGAATTAGAGTTAAGGACTTTTAATTATTATTTCCTTGGATTAATCTGTGAAGCTTGTTATTAATAATTATGGTTTTGATGGATTATGATTTTACTACTCGCTTTGCTATACTCTTTAATTGAATAATTTAAGAAATAAATTAAATGGAAGGAGGTGTGCACGATTCAGCCCACAAAGTGACAAGTGGACTTTTAGACCCGAACGATCTAGGCACTTCACAAGCCTAAGCCACTGGAATGAGTAAGTAACTTTGACTGTCGAGAGTTAAGGGAAGAGAGTGACTTATGACTTTATAGAGGAAAAGAAGACATACTTTTTGGACACCTCTGCTTTCATGACGGCAGTTAACATTGTTGAAAAGGGCCCCAAGAAGATCGATGAATCAATTCCAAAGGCTGCTGACATCAATCAAACACATGCAAAGCTGAATGAGTTAGTTACTGTAAGTCTCTCTTCCTTAAATAACTTATTGTGTATACTGAAACTTCTGGTAGGATTTGGGAACTAAAATCTCAGATGTGATAAAAGACCATGAAAACGATTTCTTCGTGGCTTTTAAGAATAAGATGTACGCGATTATGAAGGAGATGCGAGAACTTAAGGAGAAAGCTAGTTCTGAGCGCCATAAGGCAAAGCAAGAAGCACGACTCATCAACTTAGAGAAGGAGAGAGACTGGTTCAGAAGAGAGGCACTAAAGCTAGATAAGATGTGCAAGGATCACAAACGTATTCTCAAAAAACTTAAAGCCACTCTTGAGAACATAGAGGAAGACAGAGACTTCTTTCAAGAGCAGCTGTTTAACGCTAAGAAAGTCAACAAGGCACTTCTCATGGAGTTGGACAAGTATAAGACGTCATTTACCATTCATTATAGACAGGATTATAAGTTTGTTCCTAGGCAATTATTATAATTGATGAGTGGAGATGCCTTGGCAATAACTGGAAGCATGGGTGGCTCTCTAAAGCTGCCTTACGGATCTTCCCAGAGACCATTAGCAATTTAGCACCAATAGTCTGAAGAGAATGGAGTAAATAAGTTTTCGACCTAGAAGAAGGTGATATCGACTACTAAGCTAAAGAGTAAAATAGATGAGGCACTTAAGCAGTAGCCTGATGATGTTCAGTTAGAAGATCCTGTTGGTGACTTAGTCGATTAGTATTAATAATCTTATCAATACTAAAAAATATAAAATGTGATAGTACTTTAAGATGAGAGATAGTGGTGTGGATGAAGAACTCAACGAGCAGTAAACTATTTTTTTTCATTCTTTCGTCAATCTAAAATGCCAATTTTTTAGTTTATCTAGATGAGTTTGATAGAAATGAAGATATGGGAGAGGTCAAGCCTTAAGACTATAGAATAAAATCGAATGAAAAGACTCATTAGAAGAATTAAACCCTCAAGTCTGATTAACTCGTAAACCTTTTGGTAAATTTTACAGATGATGTTTCTCATTTTGAAGATTAGCCTTTTCTCATCAAGCAGCCTCTCTTGGCAACACAGTTTCAGTAGAGGAGTATAGAAAAGTTATTCAAGAAAATGCAGAGCTGAAGGATAGAGAACTTAAATATGCAGAGACTATAAGACATCTCAAGAATTAAATAGACAGTGAAAAGAAAAATGCAAGATCACTCAGAGCTGAGAAGGTTAACTTCATGATGCAGAGGAATGAACTAGAAGAATTTACTCAATCCTATTATTGAAGATATACTTTGCTGAATTCTTCTTACAGTGCATAGAAGAAGTTAGAAAAGACATAGTTAAGAGAAAGTCTATAAATTAGTAGTACAGTAGCTCACAAGGCACTGGCAAGAAAAGCATGAAGAGATCTACTTCTACAGCCTCCATGAGTAAACCAGGCAGTACAGCTTACTAAAATTTTATGACTTTGCATAATTTATGAAATTATTATAAGAGACAGAGCAGCAGATTCCAAATGCAAAGCTAGACTAGTACACAGCTACTGATAAAAGAAAGGTAATTGAGTTGTTGATGTCAAATGAGAACGTGCTACTTTTTCTCTACGAGAAACTATTCCCTGCCACAAACTTATCATCTTAGTCCACTCAGTCTTTTAAAATCTAACATCTACAAACTTCCATTCATTTTTCAGTCAAGACTAGGAACAGCTGCAGGAATGAGTTAAGGAGGCGGAGTGAGATTTACGACAGACTCAGGTGTGCCCATAGGAAATGGCATTGGTTCAACTTCGAGCATGATTCCGCTTAGCACTTAAGGGGGAGTAGGCCGTTCTCAAACTACTATCGGAGGAAGCAGGGTGAGCGTCTTGAATGGAAACAGGTCTAACAGCATCAATGCTGCTGCTTTCAACGCTAACTCTTTCTAAAATTACGCTGGTCTTGGTACTCAAGGTTTTGATCCCGCTGCAATTCTCACATAGAGCAGTTTACCAAACGCTACTCTTTACAATTTTTTTTTAGAATTAAAATTAAAACACTCTGCCAGGAATGAGCATCTAAAACAATATCCAAAACTTGAATCTTAACATAAACCTCTCCAAGGGAGCTTATGGCAGTGCTTAGTTCATACCAAACTAATTACTTCAAAATAGGGGTGCTACCGCTCCATTAGGATAGGCAAGGACAAAGAAAGGTCTTCAAGGTTAACTAAATGCATTAGGAGGTATCAATAAAAATAAGTATGCAATTTGAGGCCAGTCTATATTTTAGATTAAATAGATTTCTCTAAATCATTACAAATAAATATTCTCCTTTAACATTTAGAGATGTTATCTTCTTAAAATGTGAGATAACTTGAGTCTAGAGAATATAGAAATGTCATCAGTTTAGAGGTATTATTTTTAATTCCGAGATTGACTAAGGCTGGAGCTAGTTACTTTTAAATAAAGAGTTCTTTTTTTTAGTAAATTTGTGTTCAATCTTTAGAAATTATGTATAGTGTAATAAGTTCCAAGCGCTCTTTCTCATCTTTGAAGGCTGTTTTAAAGTCAAAGAACTCGTAAGTTTTATTTAAAATTGTATTGATTTAATGTTTTTCCCTCAGATCACTATTTAACTAACTTTATAGAGAAATAGGGATTTCTTTCTTAATGAAACCTCTAAATGACTACTCTTCTATACTCAGCCCTATCACTAAAATCAACTTAGGTCTGCCATAGTAAAATCAAGAGAGCAATTTTGTTATCTGTGAGATCAATGATCATTTACAATAAAGTAAAGACTAAGAGTAGGAGCTTCTTAGAATTCAAAACTTCTTTACTATGATTAAATAAATGCAAACTCAAACAAGGAGACTATCGCAATAGGAATATAAGGAAGCATAAATCAGCAAATAATAAAAGCCTGAGTCCTAAAATGATAAAATGATTCACTATATAATAAATATCAAATAGAGGACTTGAAGAATTAACTTAACTCTCATCCTAAATATAGGATAATAATTACATCAAAATAGCAAACTTTGTTACTAGTAGTATGAGCAATAGCAGTTCTCGCAGAAAATTAGAGGAAATTAGCCTCATTCATTTTCGAGATAAGCTGCCTAAAATAACAGAAGTGGAAGCTCTTAGCAGAGATATAAATCAAAGCAACTCTCTGGAGAATACGACTAGGTCATTATAGAGGAAGATTATTATACAAATAATAATTTAAACATGCTTTATATGCTTATTTTATCTTCCGGCAATAAGAATGTGAGGATCACCCAAATGAGGATTCTAAGTTTAATGGAGAGATGTCAATTGTCGCTGCAGCAAATAATCAAGGAGATTCCCAAAATCAGGAGGACTAATCGACTAACATGCTTGAAGATATTTCAATGCTAAGGAAACTCTCACTCGAAGTTAATAAGAACTATGAAAAATTTGCTGAGCTTAGAAAAAGCCTGAGCGTTCTTAGCAAAAAAGGAGCTACTGCAAATATAAGTGAAAATAACAGCAGTGGTATAAAGTTTTCTCAGCTTTAGAGCGTTCATTATGGAAACTTTAATTAAGATAATAGTGGAATGCTAAACTTAAGCAATAATTTGAATTCATATCAAGGCTAATTTAATAGGTAAAATTGGGGAATCAAACTTTGAAGAATTCGTTAGGCAATCTCATGGCTAATATAACCTTGCACAAATGGCCTCAGAAATGGAAAATCAATTCTAGAAGATGCTTGAAATAAAGAAGCAGCAGGATTCGAGCTCTATTTAGGGATTTGAAAAAGAGAAAATAGGCTTACAGAATAATTAATTTATTCTTAAAATAGTTACTTGCAAGTCTGGCAGATATTTATTTTAAGTCAAAATTAAAGATAAAGTTTTAATTATGACTTCATTGCCTTCACTATTTTGAAAAGGGTACTCTGAGGACATTTCTTCTAAAATAAAAATAATTTGTAAATGCTAATTAATTTTAGGTATCCTAGACTACAATTTAGAGGATTTAGAATACTAATGCTAGAAAAATAGTCTTCTCTATTATAGTATAAAGGAATTCATTGATTTAAATCTCGATCTTTAAAATGTGAGATGGAAACGTAATAACTTCGAATAGAGGTATGGTTTTATCAACATTTAATGTTTAATAGATTCTTGAGATTAACAAGTTTTTGAGTAGACTTATTTATAAAGAGATAGGTAGCGTGTTTCAAGCTTTAGAATTATTGGATACTTCTACATTATATATTAATGATACACAATCTGCAATCTCAAATATATTGATATAGTAACTAACTCTCAAAATACTCTAATTAGCAAACTTATACAAATCTAAACTACTTTTCTTAAATTAAGCGTGACTCCCATCATCAAGGCTAAGATTATATTTAAAGATGGATTTCCAGTATCTTTTTATTTAAAACAGAATAATTCAAATTCTGAGAGATTCATTTCCCCAATCAGTCATAATGACCTGAAAACAACTGATGCCACCAAATCTTCCAACCAAGAAATAAAGAAGAAACTAAACTTGAATTCTGAGAGAGGTAGCTATCGGATGGAATCCAAAGATAAACAGCCAACTAAGCAATTAAATCAAAATCAGAGGTATGCATCAAGCAAAGAATTCGATATCATTCATGATAGATTTGTTTCTCTTTTAATTTTCAGATCTGGAAGTTCACTCTTGGCTAACGAAATAACTTTGAAG